>KN732934.1:0-10303 GCA_000816745.1 Ancylostoma duodenale | reverse complement strand
TGTGCTTCATCATGCAGTAGCGAACGGATGCCCCCATCTACATAGTACAAATTGTACTTCGAATTCAACTTTCCCTTCACTTCCAGTCTTGCTCATCTGTTAGAGCTGTGAAAAAATGTGTAAGTAAAATCCGCATAAGTGATTCACTAGTGCAGGTGGCATCTCCACACGTACAAATGGCAAATTGTTTCTGGCTGGAACTAAACGCTATAACATGCAAGTACGTCGTAGTTTACTTTGTTTACCCCCGCTGGGGCTCTAGAGAAGCCAGGCCAAACTACTGCAGTGAGGGAATCATGGACAAAATCCATACATTTGGGAGGCCATCTACCCAATCATCTTACGAGTCTACCGCATTCCGATAAAGCTAGTGATCATCTAACACATAATTGATTTGGCTTTTTTATTCCTGACTGGATGTACAATGAGCATTGAGTTATAGTTATCACGCCGGAAATTCTTGAAAAAAAAAGAAAGTTGTGCAGCAGTAAACAAGTCAATGTAAATGTGCAGATATAAACATTGTCACATTTACATTGACTTGCTTGCTGCTGCTGTTGTGGCAAATTTTGTATCGCATGACCTATGCACTGCTAAAAAAAACGCTCGACTTGAAGGTTGATCTGCTAGCCGGAATTTTTCTGTGTTCATGAGTCCTAGACCTGGATGCCTAACCAATAGCCAAAATAAGTTGGTGCTTCGAATTACCCCTGAAGAGTTCCCATGAAACGCGTCGTACGTGCGGTAGAATGAAGTGTTGCATCGTTTCTGTGAACAATGTCTTCCTTCTTTGTTGTCATCGCAGCCAGAACAAAACCTCTCACATGGCTCAAACTGCTACTCTACCGTAGATCTCAAGAAATGTTCATAGCTGACCAAAATTCAATGGCAGACAGGGTGCACATTTCTAGTCTATCCAGTCTCTGCATTCAAAAGCCTGCACAACTTTATACCAGTACTTTCAAGATTTTCAGCCCAAGTATAACACCATTTAGAACAGTAGATTAAAAAATCTCTGATAAGGAAATACAATAAAACCAGTCAGAACTCGAAAATTGCGATAGAGAGGAAACCGATCAGAATTCTACGAGTAATGGGAGGTGGAACGCTGTGGATGGGAAGGCAAGGAAGAGTGAGCGTTTACTATGAGTTGGTTATGAAGCCACCTCCCGCTCCTATGTGTGTTGAATAGGATCCTAGTCGAACATCTTCATCCACTATTTAAACCGAGGTTGCTCTGTTTTGGTGAGTGATACAAACCACCTAAGAGTGCCCAGATATCATTTTCCACCTCGTTGGCCTTCACTGCAGAAATGACCAATGTGCTTAGCAGAATCTTGCGAAACAACTCGCATTGCTGGAACACAACTCAGCACTTGTGGTTGAGATCTTTTACTGAAGGGTTGCAGCCAAAGACTTGCGAAATTTCTGTTCTCCGTTTTACTGCTATTATTGCATTTTCTTTTACTTTTTACGGAGTTTACAATTTCACTTCCACGATCAGCTGTAGCACCAAGTGACGTTATCCCACATGATCACACCTCATCTCAATGACCAAGCTAAAACTGTCTTTGTGGATGATTTCTGGTAGCAGATGTCTCGGAAACGAAATTCGACAGCGTTGGATAAGGCAGGGTAACGTATAGTAATTTCTGCAGGGGTCACCACAACATTTAGGACAAACGGACTCGCGATCAACGTCTCTCGTCAAAAGTTGCATCTGACGACACAAATAGAGAAGAAAAATCAGTGGTAGAATAAAAAATGATGAAAAAGGAAAGAGGACAAAAAATGAAGGAATGGCTCCGTTCCGTTCCTTTCCTTGGACGGAGAAAAGGAGAAAGAGTAAACAAGCTCCCTGTAATTCTTCAGTAGGGAGAGAAGGTTGTTTACTGATAAAGGAGACTAACCTGTAATATCCGTGTCCTAAGTGGAATAGACTGGCGTTCATGGCATCGAAGCTATCGGTGCAAAGAATAAGTCCCCCTCTTTCTTCCCAAGTTTGTTTGAAGGATGGGATGACACAAGTTTTTTTCTCATTTTTACCTTTCTTCAACAGTTTTATCGCCATATTACGTCCAGCTAAAACAGTTAATTGGTGCATGGACGGAGCGCCTGTATGGTGCACATATATAAGTAAACGGATAATATTTAAATTTGCTACGAATGGCTAGATCACGCAACTATCCTCCCTTCACAACAGGAAAGGACGTACATTCGCGTGATGTAGCTTCATGCTTTATGTGAGTTTTGAGTCCTGTTGTTGATGGCTGGTTATGTGCCGTGGAGCCCCGCCCGCGTGGCTCTTCCTCATTCACTCGGCTCCGAAATATTCCAATTCGCGCGCTAACTTCGTTTTCCTCGCTCTTCGCGGCAATCATCCCATTCACTTGGATTAATAAGGCCAACGCCTGAGTTACTGCGTTTGGTCGTAGCAGCTGTCCTCAGCTGAGGGGACACAAGAATGGCTCTTCGATGTGAAATGACGTTCGTTGTGTCCTTTCAAAATCATTTCAGTATCTGCTTTCGTTCCGACCCACCATAAGCAGTGCACTTTTTCTGTGAGAAACCATATTTAGCACATTTTTTTCTCATTTGTTTCCTATCCCAATGTATGAGTCGCCCATTTTTCATCTTGAAATTTCACCCCCTCGATGATACGGTGCAATCACGCCAAAATGTCCCAAATCCTTAAATGATTTTTAGGACCCTTTTCTTAGCCTATATGGCAATGAATCGATCTCAGAACCCCTCCGCCTAGCTTTGATATCCTATCAGACGAGGAGGACGGTAATCGAATTCCTCTTTGACGAGCGGCCGGGCGAATTTCGGCCAGTCCGCCGCCTCTCCAGGGCACATCGCCGTCCTCGTAGTGGAGCGACGGCGAATTGCTGTCTGCCCATCGTTTAACCGTTACTAGTCTTTGGTTTTGCCCTAATGAACTGGTGTGCGCCGCTGCCCTTCAGGTTCGGAACGCTAAACGAAGTCGAATTGGCTTTTTTCTGGCTCTCCGGCTATCCTGAGCCATCAAATGGGCGATGCTAGTTGACTTCCGAGCTGGTAGGCGAAGATGGGCTACGTGAGAGTTCATTTTTCTTAGAACTCTCGCACGCTTCTGCGTAGCTCTCCATCTGGGCCTAGACGCACCATTGAGATTATCCAGAGTAAAAGTGTTGCCCGCGTGTCAACGACGGGTAAATTTGTGGGGTTTTAGCAGATGTACCCTGGGTAATCTGAGGGATTCATGCAGCCTCTGCTCCTCTGTGCTGGGATCCACAAAATTTCAGGGAGGGCGCTATCTTACAAACAAATCCAGGGTGGACCAGTTGTTAGCCATTTTTGATGCTCTTTATCCACGAATTACGTCACAACAGGACAGGAAATGGCTGTTGAACCCCGTGAAGTGCCTCCGTAGTTTTCCGGTAAACTCGTTTATTCAGCTACTGCGAAGGTTGCCATTGTGTTTTTCAAAGAACTTGCATAAATTCCACAGCTGATCATCTATTTCTCCGTTACTCTCGTGCCCAGATGCTCAAGTTCAGATGTCGTTCCAAATATGTGCATGAGTTTGACATGATATTTTTTCCTGAAAATTGTGAAGTTTCGCTTTTGAAATCCATGAACATGTTCTTGAAAGTATTGAAGCTGGGTCCCTTGCGACAAAAAAGGGAAAGCGAGTCAATTCATTATTTTTCTTTTCGCTTGTACGCTATATTTACTACTTCTAAAATTACTGGGAGATCCTTACCTAAAATGACCATTTTGCATCTCGAACATCAGGATTGAGCTATGGGCTCTTCTATCATGACGTTAAGCTCGATGCAGCTGGATTCTTCGTCATTCTACTTTTTTTGTGTCCACTTTCCCATAACATCCATCAGCCAAACATGTATAGCTTACGTCCTCCGGCATTTCCATGCTCCGGCTGGTTGAATGTCGACCCACGCAAATCGCCTTCAAAAAAGTATTCATGCATAAAACCAACAACAGCCATTGATCTGCTCCTGCTTCTACGCGACGCCAGGTTGGCGACGCATCTTCACAACTAAAAAAATTGATTTAGAATTTGCAAAAAAAAAAGAAGTAGAGAAGTGATAATTGCGAGGAGTTCAGTGCGGAATGTCGAGCTGCTCTTGTTCCCACTAGCGCTTCGCCAATGGCTTGTTATTAGACGCTCCAGTTACTTTTGAAATTCTCTATGGTGTTGTTATTGTTCTTTCATTTCTTCACCTTTTCATTATTTCTAACAATGGATAGAAACTATCAGCGAAATTCCGAACTACATAGTTCTGAGCATTTGTCTGCAAGTGGTTACGTCGGTCATGGACAGTCTTGTCTTTGCATAACACAATAACTATTATACGGGGTGAAAACAAAGTGTTTGGCCAAACTTTGGAAGCCATGAAAACGCCTGTGGGATATACAAGTCTACCAAAATTTTATATGAGTTTTCTCAAAGTATGAGTAGTAGTAGGAGGTGCTCAATTCCAGATAAATTTAAAGCGTTTCAGTAGTTTTCCTGCAAAAAGTGAGCACCGAAAGAGAGAAATCGAACTTTCTACCACGCTTTTCGGGAAATGTGCAATTGCACCTTCGCACTAGTTTACTTTCTGATGCTGCCATTTTACTCAAAGACTTTGGTACGGTGTCGAATATTGAAGATATTTTGGCAGCGAAGTATGCATGCAACCAACAGCCACTAACGGTTTACCAAAGTTCCCAGGGAAAATTTCTGTAAAACCTTTGCCCAAAGACTTTGTTGTCACCCTGTAGTTCCTGAGAGAACAGTAGCTTGCTTGGTTACTTTAAGCAAGCTGTGTTCCTTGCATTGCTTCTATTCTTCTCTACCGTGTCATTTCAAGCAGCAGTGCCAGCCTATCACCGGGGCGTTGAACATATCTTATTCTTTTCCTCCATCCTAACGCAAATAATTATACTTTCAGAGTATTCATGGATTTCGCTGCAGAAGTGAACCTCCTGACCTCCCGCCTATACATAATGTCATGTAGTACTGTCAATTTTTCACTATGATAATCTCCCATATAATCCGGATAGCAAGTAGTTTACCTTCCTACGAACTGGATGACGAAGGTGGAATTTCAGAATGTCCCTTCCGAAACTTCATGAGTTTCGGACATGATCTAAGCCTACCATTCAACATTAATGCGCTTGCTTGTTACACAACTTGTTAGAATTGTGAAAAATTTTTGAAAATTTTCCTTGAAGCATAATTTAGGCTCTTATGTAGCTTGATCACAGCACTCTCAAAATTGAATAAGGTTTCAATCTTCGTTAGTTTGCTACGAAAGTTTAGCACCAAACTTTTACATCTTTCCTTTCAAACAACCATAACATTATTATCTATGGATGGAACCTGGTGGCCAATTTTTATAGTTGACCAGCAGAAATTCTCCCTCACTCTGTTGCCAAAGGATTTTTTTCCAGGAAATTCTGGATCAAAAAGTAAATTTTGGTGGAGGACTTTCGGATCAACCTGATACATTTGCGAGTTGTGGAATTCGCTGTGTTGTACAATTATTTATAGAGCCCCCTCCCCCTCCACAGAGAATAATTCGGTAAAGCTCTGCAAAATAGTTTTTGAAGCAGAGAAAAATGTTCCTTTAGTTCATTCCCGGTTCCTTCCTATTATTATGGTTTTCGAAATATTTGTTTTGACTATTTGTATTCAATCTTCCATCTCTCAATCAATCTTTGATAGGAATTATTTGAAAATTTCCTTCCTGGCAATTTTCGGTTGGGTCACCAACTTTTCTACTCACACTACCAGTCTGCACCCATCGTTGGATCCAACCCCTGCAGGGAAAAATTCCATGTATACTCAAATCGGTGGAGGCTGCTCCGCGGTGCTTCGGTGTGTGAGTCTGCTTGAGTGGCACTTCGCCGTCCTCTTCTCTCGCCAAGTTACAAGAAGATTAACAATCGTTCGCGAATCTCGCTGTTAGCAGCAGATGCTGTGCTTAGCAGCAGAAGCTGTGCTTCACGGAAAACGGCGTGTCGAGCATTGAGCAAAAACCACTGCAAAGTGAGCAGTTTTCGTGCTCGTCAACTGCTGAGGCATTTCGTGAAAATCCTATTTTCCAAGTGTTCTGTGAAAGCTGGAGAGAGGGTTTAAAGGGTTTTTGAGGGTTTCACACGGGGTTAAATAGTCTAGCTACGGGAATTCGCTGATGCGATCGCGTGATAAGGTAATGTTAGAGCATCGGCGCTTATTTCGAAATGAGTAGCTTTGGAATGCAATGAAAATAATTTCTGCTCCACAATATTTCCTTAGTAAGAACTTTGTCTAAATAAAACTTATGTAATCTCGGTTCTTGGTCTATTGATGCTGGAAGGGTATCGCTAACTACGCAAAAAATTGTTTGGTTCATATTATACAACGCATCTGTAACTCCGTAAAAGTAAAATAAAGACAGATTTATTTGACAGTTGTTATAAGACCGTTAAAAAAAGTCGTAAAACCCTTCGAAATAGATATTGTCTAGATCTGAGCACTTCTTCAGGGCATCTGAAATGGATCAAACTTGAGTCAAAGAAGACATATAACCGCTTGTACTCTAACTATGGGTTTTTTCTTAATGAAAGTAACAGTTCTCGTACCACCACTGCGATAGCAAAGTAGCGAAAATTTCAGGGAAACTTTGAGAGAAGATCTAGACCTGCATTTAGAAGATAGTCTTTCCTGGAGTTTTTTTTTCGAATCTGCTCCCTACTCAAAATGATTGCGACGCATATGAATTTTTGTTTTTGGTTCATGAAACTTCAAGGTTTGAAACTGTGAAGACTGCTGAAAAATCTGACATCCGCCCTTCTTTTTCGTAAGAATTGGGAGGGCTATTGCAAGAGAACATTACATCCCTTCGAGGTCACATATTCTCACAGCAGTGAGTTCTCTTATTTTCCTTGCCAGTGTTTTTCTCCATTCAGTTAGGAAAAAAAACTCTGTTGATCGTTATATTAGGCCTCAAATCGTTGCTCATTGACGAATGTGCTACTGTTACGTACTCTTGTTGTTCTTCTTTTTAGTCATATTGCTAAATTTTCTCTACATCCATCAAGGCACTAAATGCGTACCTGTTCGTGGTTTGAGTCGGCGGTGCACCACTCCGTCCTGGACTGAATAGCTTGTGTGAGGGGCGCTGCTACATCTTACTGATGGATACAAGAGCTACCAAAGACTACACTCTCTATCCACAGCTTGAACGCAGTCCTCCTGACTTCCATATAAACAAGCCTTGTGGTTGTTCCACTGTTCTGGAGGAATCGCAGAGGCATAGAATGGCCCTCGCTCGGCAGAAGGTTGAGGAGGTGTATGTACCCTGGGTGGAAGAGTACCTACTCATCGCATTTCTCTGACGTTGCGTATTTCCTCATAACTTCACATAAGTCGATCTTGGATACCGGGGCATCTTAGTAATATTTTCGGACCTTGTCCTGGCGCGAAGGCTTTTCATAAACATAGCTTTTTGCCACATTCCATGTTTGACCTGACGAGGCCGTTTATTTGAGGTTTGAAGTCTCAGTGACATACATATTTACATGGTGGCTGAAAATTACCCGTGCACACCCATTTCGCGGCATCCTCGGGTTTTTTCTTCGCGTTTTTTTACTTTTCTGTCACTTCCTTACCTTTTATTCCCATGTATCAAATAGTTATCTCTCAATGGTTGCCTCCAACGTCATGAGCAGCGCCAATATTTGACTGCATCGGGACTGAAGGCCTGCACCATACATTGTGAAAGAGTTATCTCCGTACCGAATGACTGTTCAAGATACAGTAAAAAGCTTTGACGGAAACAATGAAAATAAGGAGGGAAAATATCTTTCTACTACTGCAGTCACTCTCAAGGAAGTGAATGTTGGTCGGAGCAGGATTGACAGAAATCCGTAGGTTCATTGCGCAAAATGGCGACAGAGGTTGTCGGCAGACCCATGAGAAAGGTGGGGGAGGGAAGCAGATGAACACCTACACTTACCATCCTCAAAAAACCCACACCTTGTCAGATACTGTGAGAAAGTACAGGTAGAATTTGTGCAGGCATATGCTGAAGCGATTTCATTTTTCTCGCTAACACTGGATCGTCTTTGCTGGCGAGAAACTTTCCACTGTAGCAGACGCCCGAAATGGCAGATTATAGGTAAATCTATTGCTTGGGCCTAGTCCAAGGCAGGAACGACTCTTGCTAGAACAGGACAACCTACATTTATCCCGGTGGGGCGATCTAATGTCCAGTGGCAAAGCTCCTCTAGTTTTTGTGGATTCCGATGCCAAAATCTGCACTTATGTGTGCAGGGAGATAATTCTATAGGAAATTTCTAAATCGTGGAGACCTCATCTTTCTGAAAGCAACAGAAATGGCCTGCCTCTGGCTCTGCTTCTGCGCAGGAAGCAAAAATTGTTGAAGCTTGGAGTAGTGAGCGTTCTCTTGAGCTCGTGATGCATGGAAAATGGCCTCTGCACAGCCCCAATTTGAATCCAGTGGATTTTTCCTTGTAGTCACTTTGAAGAGGAAAACGTACTCTATCAGCCATAAAAATCAATATGCCCTGAATGAAGCACTAAAATGACCTGGGGCGAAATCAGTGAGGAGTACCTGCGAGAATCATGTGCAGCAGCTATAAATATAATGAGAGCCAGCGTTCCTGCCAATGAGGGCTATTTTGAAGTCTAATGAGTTTTTAAGACACATATTGTGAGTCGTCAATAAAATTTTACAGAAATTTGAGCTCTCTGCAGTTCATAACCTAGTTACAGCATTGAAATTTCAGGGCACGGGTAATTTTTGGCCATTCTGTAGTTAGCTCTTGCGCCAATGAGCCTGCCTCTGAATCCGAAAATAGCTTCGAAGACAGTTCGTCCTATTTCTAGTGGCGCACCTTATACGTAGTGCTAAACCACATCTTCACATGAACATGTGCACCAACCATGGGATTGTGACAGCACGCTGTTTTCGCCTGCGACTGGCCGCGTCGTCTGTTCCTTCGCGAGAGCTCGCCATCACCTCAACGTGCAGTTCTTCCCGCTATCGAAAGCGTAATTCGCTCGCCGCAAATTGTTGATATCCTCGATAGAATTCGGCGTTTTGGCGTGTTTTTCTGCAGAGAATTGCGTATGAAAAGGACGGGGATTGATCTGCGTACATACGCCGATGTGAAGGCCAGAGTGCTACCTCTCCGTAGGTTGAAGGGGAGTTGGATTTGTAAAGATTATATGAATGACACTAAGTTGCTCCTCACTGCGATTAAAACTTCGAACTCATGTACATATATGCATGGACCCATAGTCCAGATTTTAACGTATTCACTACATCGTTGAGACTTAAAGAGTGTATCAATGTTTTTTCAAACCTCTATGATTAAAATAATTGATTTTTTTTTGAAAAGATAGTCACGTTCTGCATATGGTAAGTAATGTCACAGATGCTCCACTCTTCTGAACTGAATACTTATATTGTGGAATAGATCACTTATCACTAGTCCTCGTAATGGTACGTAAAATTAACTGGTTTCATTCTATCATAAATTCCAGGAACAAGAAACATTTCGTAATGTTACGATTAGGAAAAAAGATTAGGTGAACTGCATGAGATGAAATTTGAAAAAAAAATCGAAATGAACTGGATCGAAATTTCCTTTAATACTAAAGTGGAAAAACGAGCAATTTCTCTTGCTGAAGAAAATCCCTCAACGAGTTAACTGTCCCATCTTCAATGACATCCTCCGTAAATGCTCACGGCAACCGCGCGCCTTCGTCTTGACTTATGTGATGTTTTATTGAATCAGACGAACATGGGGATTCTAAGTCATTCTGCAAGTAAATCTAGTGAATTGATGGTACAAGACCTGACAACCACACAGGCTTGCATTCGGATTCGATTTTTTCTTTCAACTTCAACAATTATCCATATGCCTTCACTTTTTCTTATTTTGAAATGTGTGGCATGCCCAAATCGAGTGTTTTCACCCATCTTTCGAGTGGATAAAAATTAAAAAGTATGTAAATTTACCCCGCCAATATTCATCGCTCTTCACTTTGATCACCTTGACTCCCGTTGATCTTCGGATGTATCGAGCGGGCGCCAGCAATCCTTCCATTTGTCCCTCTCGCGAGCAAGAGTTGTCCAGTGGATTCTGTCCCTTCGAGGGACACGAAGAGCATTATATCTTTCCTTGAAGGACTTCGTGAAGAAGTCTGACCATCGGGTGGGTGGTCTTCCTTTCGTGCGCCTAACGTGCCGTGGAGTCCAGTCGCTGACGGCTCTTGTCCAACGGTGGTCGTTAAGAC
>KN732932.1:0-10308 GCA_000816745.1 Ancylostoma duodenale | reverse complement strand
AGCCATTCCAAAATCAGCAAATGTCATGACTCCGCGTTCTTTGGAGTGATTTGCATTCGTGAAAAGTAATATTAACTCTAGCAAATGTAATAACTGCTGAACAAAACAATAGAATATGCTTAATCGCTCAATTTCCAATTCATGAAATCCAATGCTGGAGGTGGATGACGCGTGAATTACAGTACCTACGGACGCAACCGCATTATTATTTGCTCCTTCCCTTTCATCAAAAATGTCAAAAAGGGAAAAGCAGAACTAGAACATATTTTTCGGATACAAATCAGAAGTTTATCGATTCTTGATATAGGGCTTACACTGAAAAAACTTGCCGGCATTAATATAAAAGGCCTGCTGATTGCACACCACATCAAACAGGACCAATGCACTTCTTAGTGGTGAGTTCCTTCTTATCCATTCAGATGAAACTACTGCTCAAGTTCTATTCAGGTCCTTGCCGTGTTCGTCACTGGCAGTTTTGCTACAACAGGTGATGAGATTCTTCCTACTCAGTCAGAACAACATGATGCGCTTCAAGACTTGATTTAAAAACTTTCTCGTAACTCAATTCGACGTTTACCTACTACAGAAGTCATCATTATCGCTCCAAAAAACCATTACTTGAACGATTTGTGTTTAGTAACGGCAATTCACCAGGAAAAAAAGTAGAAATCGAATTTCTCCCGTGACTCACCTTCTGTGGACGATTGCCACTTTCTACGACTCAATTAATCTACATATCGATGATTGCATGATAAAGACAACACCGCTACCTGATCACAAAGCTCATGACTTAGAATCGCGATTCATACCAAAGCATTTGTTTGCCAAAGTAACTACATTACTTTTTTGATGAAGCTAGTTGTTTTAGATTTCCAATGCTGGAACTTTGGACAGACCAATGAGATAAGACACCTGTATCGTGAACAAGTAAACACCCTAAGATCAGAACTAGCAAAAGGGGTAGCACCCAACATAGGAGGCAAAACGTGTCCTACCGGGTCGAACATTTACAGACTGGTGAGACCCTTTCGTCATCTCTTCTATTTGAAAAGAAAATAAACATGCGCCTACGAAGAAATCTGGAATCTCTCAAATTGTAATCTGTCTCATCAGTGGTAGTTGTATATGTCCTTCAGGACTGGGACTGTATTCTGGAAAACCATGCGCAGAAAGCGGTGAACCAATGCGCCGACCATCCACAACTAACACCAAAAGAAGAGGCGACATTGTCAATGGTTTACGGCAAGTAAGCATCTATTCCAGAAATTAAAAGTTGACTTGGCATCGACAGATATCTAAAAAAGGAAGGTAGAAAGCTTTGTAAGTTTCAACTGCCTCAATTCTTCAAGATGAATGAACCGCTCTTCAATAGTGTATTTACCTTGGAAACACTAGTTCAGAAAAACTTAACCACATGCAATCCAACTCCATCATTCCGCGAGCAAGTGAAGGAGTGGTGGGATAAGGTGGAAACTGTAGGCCTAGAAGGCAATGCCGCTTTCAAACCAGGCTTGGAGAGTTTTGCGGTGGTGTGTTCCTAGTTGTTAACTTACTTTGAAAGCATGAATTCCACTCTTCGAAACCCTTACTCGGCAGTTCAGTTGGCGAATGGATTGGCGACAAGGATTGGCTGTGCGCAAAAGAACTGCAATGGAGTCCTTCATATGGCATGCATGGTCTACGGCAAGTAGGTTCATTATGCTGTTTGATATATCATTCTATGTAGGCACTCGAACCGTCCCTATGATTCCTCCTTGGGATTTCCAACAATTCTGCTCCACAAAGAAGGTTTGGTATGAATGTCGCACATATACCGTTGAATGAATTAGAACTGAAATTGAAGCTGAGTCGGAAGACCAGGTGGAGACTTCCCACATCACTTTACTTCCAGAGCCGCCAACAGCACAGAGCAAGCAATATACGAGGTGGGAAAGAGCTGCGAGGGAGATAACCAGTGTACAACATACAAAGAATCGAAATGCCTGAAAGAGAAAAGATTGTGTGCGGCCGGCTACCCAACAAGTGATGCAGTAGTTCCACCAACCGTTGGCACAACAACAAAAACCCCTACTACCACTAACCCTACCACCACAAAGAAGCCAGGCCCGACACCACAAAGTAGGTATTGATCTCTGCTCATACTCGGTTTGCATATTAAATCTAAGTAATGGGTCATTTTTCTTCCAGTTTTCCTATTTCTCCTACTAACGCTTTCAATTCCATTTTTACTAATGCTCTATTCATATGAACATGTAAAGTTGGCGGCGTCAAAAATAATTATCTTCCCTTGTCCGATTGCATCTAATATTCTTGATTAATAACCAAGCGAATGCATTTAAACTGGCATTTTTATGAAAATTTAGTTCCTCCCAAAGCTGTCCATAACTCCCCAAATACTCCGCATCACTTTGAGAGAGAAAAAAAGAGCCACTCACAACAGGAAGAATATAAATTTGGATTGCTGCTGCTGTCCCTGTTTGAATTTCTTGAGTTAAGACTCCAAGTACACAACCAAAAATAAGAATGTTCTTTCCTCATGTAGAAACACTTTCAAATGTTCCACAGCATTCCATTTTTCCACTTTCCCTGACACTCATTGGTTCCTTTTCATGTAAATTCCATTTCTTTTCTCAGAGCACTGCACAGGACAAGAACACATGAACACAGATCTAGCGAGAGAAGAGTTCGTGAATCTACACAATCAAATAAGGTGAGCGTTTCATCAAAATCCTTTCAGCATTTTTAGCATCTCTTCTCTGGAAGCTTGGTTGTCCAAGCAAACAAAAGTAGTGCATACCTTACGTTGTTTCTAACATACAGAGCAGCAGTAGCTAAGGGACAAGTCAAAATGAAAGGTGGAGAGCTGGCTCGCAAGTGTGCGCGGATGAAGAAATTTGTGAGCTGATTGAAGCTCCTCTAGAGAACACTTGCTGAAGTGAAGTCTTTGCGAATCTCTTCTTTAGATTATGGGAAATTACAATTGCAATCTGGAGGCAGAAGCCTACGCTACAGCCAGTAAATGCTCATCTGGAGACTCGGAAGTTCAGAATGAAAACTGGTTCATGTCGACGACCGCAACAAATAAAAAGCAAGCTGCTAAAGAGGTTCATATTTAATTCGTTCGATTGATATAAACATTTGCACATTATTCGTGAGTTGAGAATATCTAGAAAAAGGCCTCCTTCACGAGAGGCTGTCTTCATCTAATGAATTAACAACTCATAATTTCGCAAAGGGTATTAGTAGATTATCATGTTCTCAGATCTTGTTCTGTTCACGCAAAGAACCTGTCGATTCCATCATTCCCCAGGAAAAAATAACAAAAAAAGGCTAAAAGTTGCATTTACATCCTCAAATTCCAAAGGTGCATGAGACTTTTTCTGTTCTAGGCGGTAACAAGCTGGTACAAAGAAATCGAAAATGGGCAAATGGTACAAAAGACAGGCAGTCAAAATACGCTTCTGCCCCGGCTCAAGATAAATCATTTTGCAAGAGTGAGTCGAATGCTCCTACTTACTGGTAAACTTTCACGTGACGTGTAAAATACAAATGTTTTCAGATGGTTTGGGACACCAATACTCAAATAGGCTGCGCAGTCTACAAATGCTCCGGGAACAAGCACCACGCCGTTTGCCGCTATGGACCGGGGTAAGCTTTATACTAGGAAGAAAGTAGAACAGTCATCGATTGAAGAAGTATAAGATCTGATCTTTCAGGGTAGGCCAGTTGGGAAATATGATTTATATGATGGGTCCAACCTGCAACCAGTGCCAGAATACCTGCATAGAGAATGCTTTTTGCCCTCAGTGAAGAAGTGGAATTTCACAGGTTGAATAGTGAATGAAGAGCATTTGAAAACTGTGTTTCTTAGCATAATACCATGAGCACTAAGCAGTGGAGATCTTAAAGAAAGACTGAAATCGAAAAAGTAAAAGGTGAAAGTGTTGGCAAAACAGATGATCAACAATGGTTCACCTCTGATTTTTCCCAAAGTTTTCTACTATCTCATGGGAAGAACCAGATCCACTTAAAATGAGGCATCAGTGGTTCACTCAGTCCTATAGCTGTAAAATTTAGCTTCTGCAGGAACTTTGTTAGAAGACCATCCTCTCAGTTTTTCACAAATTAAACAAAGAAAAATGCCGTTCTTTACCGCTGACGCTGCAAAGCAAGGGCGGGCATAATCCGACGGAGGAACTTAACCCTCTCTGACAAACTCACGAAATTACGCGGCCCTTTCTTTGTCCAAAAGGTACTCTTTAGATACAGAACACTCCTACTCCCATACTGTACATGCATATAAGGTAATACTGATCCCTGTTACATTCAATGTATACATTCTGCACAACGTTTGGAAAAAATGATCCCTTAACCTCCCCTTTTTCTGCACAACGTTTGGAAAAAATGATCCCTTAACCTCCCCTTTTTTCACTCAACTGCGGCTTTTCGATTCAAACGGATCACGTAGTATACTAGTCTCCTGAACACTGTTATGATGTCGAAATTTGATGGAAGCCATGCTGTCCCCTTTCTCTGGAGCTATATTCACAAACTCAGAGAAGATTTGTCCGGAATCAGCGGTGCGAACTGGTGCGAAAAAGTGACAATGCCATCCTCTCCAACGAATGATGAATAAGAGCAATTCTTTATTCGATTTGTTCGACATGTTTTCTTGCAGCAAATGAGATCCAGCATTAGAGGGGGCAGATAACTTATAAAAGTAACGTTGTAAAAGTAAAGCATCCTGACAAGGGAAGTCCACGAACTAAAGCTGCTAATCCAAGATGAGACCTAGGTGGTCAGAGATCATGTCCAACGTGATGTTAGGGGCTATACTTGAAATTTGCTTAGTGGTTTACAGAAGCCCAGATTTCCACATCAATGACCTCCAACCGTGCTGATATGGGAAGGACACTCCGGCAGTGTGGCGTCCACCCGTAGCGAATTGTGGACTGCCCTGTGCAGCTCGCAACGCTGATTTCATATCATTTTTGGCCTTCCTCGAATCTTGTCTCTATCAGGAGGCCCGTTTTTTCGCATAGGCACACCACAAGGCAGTGCACGTGTAGGGCTCACAGTTAGAACGCAGCAGTGGGCATAGGGTACTTTACGGGGTCTCGCAATATCTTCCCAATTTTCGTGCATGGGAGTGATTTCATACGCTGTTCACGATTATCAGCACCGTTTTGCATGAACATCAACATCATCTCCCATTTTCCTGCCGAAATCGGCAAATTTTCTCGGTTTTCTGTGGGAATACTGAGCTTCTGTAAATTATTTAGTAGGTTCCAAGTATAGCCTGTAACATCATGTTGGACAAGAATTCTGATCATATAGGTCTCGTCCTGGAATGACAACATAATTTCGTGCACTTCCCTTGTGAGATGGCCTCAAAATCGAAGTTCAATGATATGTGATCATTGGTCGCCAACGACATGTATAAGGATAGAGCTCTGAGGCACTTATGTTGATCAGGTCGCTATTCAACAAAGAATCTCGTCAAGACTATACAGGTACAAGAAGAAGAATGGACCAACATGACAGGAAAGTTGAGCAGTCTCGCTGGCAACGTTCGAGAACAATGGTGCACTCCAACCGCAGTGCAAAAAATGTAGGCACAACACGAAGAATTGCCATCTTTTCCATCCTAGAAATCAGCAAATCAGCACGAACTATTATTGAGGCAGGTCGCTAGTTTTTTTTTTGTGCTGAAGAGTTGGCAGTAGCGAGGACATTCGAGAAAGCATAGACAATCCGTTGTCGAAGTTGAAGAAGAGGTAAAAACATCTGGAGCGGTAGAGGCTAGCACATCTAATCACCCGAATGTCTCTCTAAGTCTTGCTTTTTTTTCCCTGTCCCAGTGTCTTCAAAGATTATAAGGCAAAGTTCGCATTAGCTCCTTTCGACGCTGTTGTGGAAAAATTTTCGGTAGCATACATACATTTTCCGCTACTCGTTATCCAATAGTAACAGATGACGATTCAAATTTGATTTTTCACTCTTGTCTAGCTTCATTTTTGCTTTCAAGTGACACAGAAGATAGTCCGAGCTGTGACTGGGTTCAGCCTTCTAGCTGGTCATCCGATTTGTTGCACCTCTATCGCACCACATTAGCAGCGCAGAAAGGGAACTACTGCTTCATTTGATTGAAGATACAATCTTCTTTCGATTTCTTTATTATTGACTGGAAAGTCGTATTGTTCATGAAGGGGTACTCATGGTCTCAAGAAAATAGGGGAACTCCGTAAAGATGACATTACTGCCCATAGACTTTGGCAATGACCTTATTTTAGAAGGAAGGAAAAATAAAGCAGAAGGAAAATATATATAGAAGGAAAAATAAAGCAGCTACCAGACATCTTTCGTATTAATAAGATAGCTTCTTACCTCTATGAATAGATCCTCACTTCTATAGGATGAAAATTTTGGTCTCCATTGTCGAACTTCCTCAGAAGTTACAAGGTGGTTTCTTCATCATTGTTATCACTGACCGTAGCTATCACAGAATCCTTGCCACTAAATTCGGTAGACGAGTTTTTCGCTGTTCAAAGAGCTCCCACAGCCGTGAATTTTGTTAGGCAGCGCAGCCAGTGAGGTAATGTTGCATCACTTCAGAAACCAGGCGAAACTCGATCCATTCACATCCTATCATGCCATCATTGAGAACAGTATCGTCCCAGCTTCAAACGAGCAGCTTCCCATCTCGGAAATTTTCACAGAAGAGACTGTTCAGAAAATTGCAAGCCTTGCAGTTAATGACTGGGACGAAATTCGATCAGATCGGTTGAGGAGAAAGAAATTTTATGAAAGAAAAGAGTTCTAGAAAGTTATTAGTGTCACCTTTCCAATCCCATTTTCACAAACATCAGAAGTGCCCGCTGTTATGGTCGCCTTGAATCCATTGCGTGAAGCCAACATGACTGTTGTCATCTTTTGAAGTGGCTCGAAGAGGTCATTGGTAGATATATCCTTATTTCAGAAGACAGCTGCATACTATGACTATGACCAACTTAAACATTCAGCAGGTAGGCATTTTACAAATATGTGCACATATTAGACATTTTTACCGAACTCAAATTAGTAGATCTCTTTCACCTTACTGATGAGTGCAGGAGGAGACCTACTTATACATTTGGTTTTCCAATAAGGTTCATGCACGAAACGAAAACTGAACAGACTATAAAAATAAGAAAATTCAATATAGCTTTCAAATTTACTCCGCAACAAAACCGAGCTGCTGATCTTGCCACGAAATCCACCTTCACCGTTTGCGACACTGGCCACTGGCCTTCCTACTTACTGAACCGAAAACAGATGGTCCTACCCCCCCCCTCCACTCTGATCTTAACCCGGCGAGCTACTTTATTTGGAGCTACCAAGAGGTCTAGGTGTCATTTACTAGCCACATTTACTAGGCTTGAGCAGTATCAAAACAGCAAGGGAAATGGAGCATGATCGACGTCAACTTTTCTCGGCGAACCTAAGCGTCGAACAAGAAGCGGGTACAGTACGTATATGCGATCATTGTAGGTCAATATGCTTCAGACCCTATCCTATCTGTTCCTTTAATTGGGGGAATTCCCCTTGTCTCGGATCGGTCTGCTGTCGCCTCTAACGATTTGAACCAGACGACTTGGCACGACGGTGAAGATTGCTCTGGAAAATTTCAGAATCACTCCAGAGCAGAGATAAAGGATGCCAAGAAATAAAGCTCACTATTTGAAGATTTCTTTGTTCCTCTATTTTATTCTATCGTGGTGTTCTTAAGATGATCTCCCAAATAACAGCGACGATTCTGGATGAAAGAAGTTTGTTGTTCATTGCTTCATGTCTTCATATGAGCAAACGTGCTCTAAACATGTGTCTCGCATGCACAGTCTTGGGCTCAAACGTAATTAATTCATTTGAAATATGAGCGAGAAAAAAAAACAGTTATAGCTCAATCATGAGAATCACAAAGGAAATGTAGACCTGTTTTTGAATTAAGCTTTGCCAACTTCATGAAATGGTGGGATTTTCATAACAAATGACATCTTCGATGGAGCACCCTTCCCATGTCAACATGTTCGTCGTGTAGGTATAGCAAAGGCGTTTAGGTAAATTTGGTTGTTATATCAGAAAGAATATCATACAGAGCTGTTGACTCCGAACAGACACCTCTTTCATTCAAGGAAAGGGCCCAGAAAAGCGAATATTCTATAAAGCTGAGGTCAACAGTAGAGAGCACCAAGAACGAGAAATGATCACCGTGACAGAAGATTAAATGTCTCGTTCGACCGCACCGGAAGAGCAGGATAAATCAGGTGAGCAGCTTTGTTTTGACTGAAAAAAAATCTGGGACAGCAGCACGTGAACGTGCAAACGATGTCATCCGAAAAATCGGCGAAATGTCACGGCTCCGCGTTCTTTCTAGTAATACGTATTCATGAAAAATAACATCAACTCTAGAAAATTTAATATCTGTTAAACGAAACAATGGGACATGCCCAGCTGCTCGGTTTTGAATTCATAAAATCTAATATCCAGTGCACATGAAGCGCGAAATACCGTACATTCTGTATTATTTTTTGCTGCTTCATTCCCCTCTCCTCTGCTTCAAATGTCCAAAATTCAAACTAATTTTTTGGAAGCAAATCAGAAATTCATCTATTCTGAATATACAGATTATGTTGAAAAAGCTTGCCTGCACAGGTATAAAAAGGCCTGCTGATTGAACACTACATCAAACAAGATCAATGCGCCTCTCATTGGTGAGCTCCTTCGCCCCCCGCTCAAACGCAACTTCTATTGAAGCGGGCATTTTCAGGTCCTTGCAGTGTTCGTTGCCGGCAGTTTCGCTACAGCACCAGGTTGGAGAAAATTTTCCAATTTCATCGGTTGTAGTTCAAGATAATCGGCTACTTGACTAACACGAGTGATGATGTGCTGTTCATCCTCTCTTTGTAAATTATACAAATCGCTCTTGAGTCTTTGAGGCAGCAATTGAGACAAAACGAGTTTTGAACCTATTTCTGCCATACCTAGAACTCATTCCAGTCTGAATATAACTCTTGATGAAAAGCGCCCGTGATAGGCTACTCCCACCAGATTAGTAAAACTTCGTAGCCTGGTAGCGATCCATACATGAAATAAATGCTGAAACAGCATTGAAGTAACTCTTCCTTAACTGGGCCTTGTTTGAAAATGACAGTAGAAACATCTCTAGAAATTGTGATTCCTAGTCGATTTCTTCTTTTTTCAACTATTCCGGATAGAGCAGAATAATCTGGAAAAGAAGTGTAGCCCTAACAAAATCGAATGTCATCACTAGTGACCATACATTAATTCCTTCAATAATTCATTAGATATACCTTTTAGATTACCAGTGCTGGAACTTTGCCCAAACGAATGACATAAGACATATCTATCTAGTCGAGGTGAACGGACTAAGACAGGAAATCGGCAATAAACCAGAAAGCTATCGTCCGCGAGGAAAGAATATTTCATAAGCTGGTAAGGCATTTCTCTATTCAGCACTCCGTTATGCGAAGAAAATACATGAAATAAGAAAATGAAGAGATTTGGTGTCAATTATTATAGTAAATCTGAAGGACCTAAGGAAAAAATGGTTACTCACGTTTTTAAGTTCTGGGACTGTATTCTGGAAAACTATGCCCAAGAAGCAGTGGACAAATGTATGGCAAATCCTACAGCGCCGGCCGAATTATCGATGGTTTGGAATGAGTGAGCGTCCTTTGAATATACATATTTTCAACGATCGGTCTTCAGAAATTATGGGTCAGAATTTTTTTCGAACGTTTATAAAAATAGCGGACCGTTGTATGTGTTCGAACGAGATCATATGAAATGCGGCTGCCTTCGTTTCCATGCTTCCCTAATGTATCCTGATTTTTAGAGTGCATGCATTAATTTTGAAGAGCGATCCACTAACTTCTATGCATGAATTAGGAAGATGAGGGATTGAAGCAGAACAACTTCTTAAAGCATGTCATACAAGCATAACAAGGGGAATCGGAAGTGACAGTAGCACCGTGTTTCATACATACAAGGTATAAATAGAATGTCTGCTCTGCCACTTAGCAACATCTAAGCGTTCTTTGAATTTTTGAGAGCACCCTCTTGCTTGGGTAACTAAGCTGAAATCGAGGGTGGCAATCGATCGCTCCATTTTTCCCATTTCCGGATTTGAGAATGGTTGTTCTGATCGCGAAGGCTTCACACCACCAGACCGCATTATTCGCCTTTGATAGCGCACTGCTAGGGAAAGTTCAAGAATTGCGACGGAGCCGGAATTCGGAGGGATCGCCT
>KN732929.1:0-10310 GCA_000816745.1 Ancylostoma duodenale | reverse complement strand
CCCGGACCGCGTGGGAAGCCCCCCTTTGCCTTTCGTAGGTAAAAATGTTGAATAGTACGGTGACAATACACCGCTCTGTGGAACTCCGCTTAGGACAGGCCTTGGTTCAGAAAACGCCGCATTCACACGCACCCTAAAGGTACGTCCAGAGAAAAACGCGGATATCCAAGCAACAATTCTAGGATGGATGCCAACCTGTGATAATTTCTTGCTAATTTAGTGTGCGCAACTCTATCAAAGGCTTTAGAAAAGTCAAAGTAAACATTATCTGTGCAAAACCGTTGACCGCTTATAGGAGAGACAACCAAGAAGAGGTGAAACCAAACAGCTCATTTTATATTTCTGGCATGCGCACTGGATCAACATATTTCAGAATGTTATGTAAGGTTGCGAGGAAGCTGCAATATATTATAGTCTAAAAAATGTCTGTGAGAAAGCCGTGCCGTTGATGCTTAAGATTTCAAAGGAACCCGACATGAAAGACAGCCACGAGGTTTGCCAAGATTATTCTCCGCTTCTAAATGCATATTCTTCAATAGGTGAGAAGAGCTTACTCTTTTGTACAACAAGAAACATTTATGTCAACTTCTATGGCAGCATAGTTGTTTGATACTCAAGGACAGCATCAAGGAAATCTTCAAATTTGAGCCTTTGGGCTCAGGAGAAGTCCAACAATTCAATTATGCAACAACCGTATTACCGTTTAACAGCGCTTTCAATTACGCTACGGTTGTTGCATAATTTAGAGCGCTACCATTCAGGAATAGCTTTGATACGAGTACATATGACCTGAGACACGGAAACTCCAAGCTATTAGGGTATCCGTCTCAACAAGAAAAAGTAAAAAAAATCAAGTATAATGTTCTTCAGAAAGATTGCTGGTGGAATATCAATGATTATGATCACAAGTTCTGGAAAAGATGCTTAGGTGGCTGCAGGAATCCGATTCCGAAGCTCTAGCTCTGCTCTCACACTCATAAGCAACTCACAAATATTCTGCAAGAAATACAGTCTTTTTACAACTTACAGAAAATCACAACGTTGTCCGAAGTTGGTTGGGGTTTGGAAACAGCGTACCATTGAGTTTTCTGGAAAGCATTTTAGGGCAAAACAATGATGGAAATAAGAAGGACAAATGCTTTTGAAGAATTCCGCGTGGTTGCTGCCATTCCTATCCGAACACCCGATAAAGTTGTCGAATGGATACCAGTAGACGAAATAGTACCGAAAGGAATGCTCCAATAACATATTGTTTCAAGCAAACTCTGCATACCCTAATGCTGTCAAACAAGCCATTGTCCAGAATATGTTCCGAACAGCTACAAAAGTGTGCGTGAGCGAAGATGAACGGTGCCAGTCGAGAAAATTAGCGTTGGAGATGGCAAGCAGCAATGGTTACCCGACATCGCGATACCAGCGTAGACCATCATGCGCCAGCTCTAAACTCGTCCGTGACATCTTCGCCGCTACTCAGTGCCGGCGCAGCTCTTTGTCCGGGCGCAGAGTTCCCTACGCCGATGACAACGTCGTTCGCGTCAATCATGCAGGATGGGGATTGACCTGCTGCTTGCTGAAACCATGCTAATTACTCGTGAATGATTTCCTGACCTATGATCCTAGTGCTTGAGAGTCCCAGAGTTTGTACCACCCAGTTTACCCATTACTCAAGCGTTCCATAGAACAGTGGTTCTCAGACGTTTGTAAACGCATAACCTGCTTAGTAAACTCTGTCTCGCAGAATGTTTGGGCACCATTAGGTGGATTAATGTCCAGGCAGCACTGACTCTGGCATGCTCAGAATGGTATCAGTGAGAAGAGCGGCTTTATGTTTCTGATATTCACTTTTGATTCCTTGGCTCCAGATCACCTAACGGATTCCCGATTTCTTTTTGACACCATGCAATCTGAGGATGACGAGGAGACGACATGGTGATTGTGTCGTCGTCGTTCCTGTACTATGTCTAGCGAATCGGTATTCGACGACGTCCAGGCACCGGCAAGAGGTCTTCCCCGGGCCAAAATCAAGACGAAGCCCCTTTTGAAAAACCAAAATTTTACGAAGCCCTCTTTGAACATGCAAACGAAAAGAACACTTTAACCCACTCTAGAAATAGGAGTTCCGGGAAACAGCTCATGCTAGGCACGAGTTCATTGTTCAAGCTATAATCTGAGGAACGTAAAGGCACAGCATTCTGAAGCGAGAAATAAAAAAACAATTCCGAAAAAAAATCTACAATCCAAAAAGGAATGAACTAGGAAGTTGGGCAGATCAAAGGACAATTTATACTAGATGCGTGCATTTGACGCGCGTGCGTCTATATCCGAATCTCTATCAAAGGGTAATTCGATAAGGACAGAAACTAAACTTTGATCTTAGCCAAAAGGCTATGATATGAAGAAGGATAGGGCCAGTCGCATTGCTGGCCCGGGCACGCGTTTATGACCTCGAGGCTGCCGTACAGTCTTTTTATTCAGGATGTACATGCCGCGTTGACCGGTCCTCATGGACAATCCTTTGCAAGTTGATGGGTGCGTCTGACGCACGCAGCTGGTATAAATTACCTTATAAATTGCCTTTGAGACGGTCATTGGGACGTGTGAGGATGAAAAGGTGATTCTTATTACAAGGGAAAACGTGTTGAAACTAATCCGCGGCGTTGTTCGATTGGAGCACATATTCTACGGTCCTGGACTCCGTAAGATTCCAAGGATTCCTGCGCAGCGTAAACGCAACGGAATGAATTGCAATCTTCAGTAACAAAAGAACTAAGGAGGTACTACAAGTGTTTGCCAAGGATGACTGAAACTTATGTGAACTAAAAAAGTGTATGCTCCCTATGTATGCTGAGTGCCAAATTACCGCTAGTTAGCAACACTCCAAGAACTCCTAGGAATTTCACACTCCACCAATCGCATTCATCAGGTGCTTGAATGATGAAGCGGACCCTACAGAAAAGTGTGTGCTGCGAAAGCCCAAAAATTACATAAACTGAAAAAGTGTATGCTCATTATTAAGTGACTTAGGTGGCCCTGGGAGACCTGGAGGAAGACCTGAGGTCTCCCACATATATATTCTTTGCGCCGTACATCGGTTCTGGGAGTACTGAGTATACAGTTGTAGTGCCCCCTTGGACCTCCCCAAACTCCAATTTTCAAGCCCAATCTTAAAGTCTAAACTTCACAGCAGCTCCATGAAATTTCCGGGAAAAGGGTTTTCCGCGTATATCTTACGAGCGGTACTCAAGTTTTAGTCGTCCATTCGAACAACTGTAGCACTCCCTTAGTTCTTTTGTCAATAAAGATATCATGTTATTTGATTGCGTTTAGACTGCGCAGGAATCCTTAGGATCCTACGGTGTCTGTAAAATATGTGCTCCAATCGGAATACTTGGACCAGACAGTCGTCCGGCCGCTCAAGGCACGAGCAGCCCCCTTGCAAGCCATTTTTTGACCTCAGTCGCCCCTATTGCGCAGCTCAAAGCTCAAAGCAGCCTCTGCGCATTCAATGAATTGGTCACTTACCTTATTTAATCCTCCTATCTCGCCTGATGAACGTGATGCCTTCCTTAGACGTAACAAAACCACAATTTTTCTTCGGGGCTCGGCCCCGTACCCAACTACGAAGCCCCCTTTGCTTTTCGCCATTTACGAAGCCCAGCCTGCCCTCGGGAAGACCTGTGCTGCGGCCTGACGACGTCACGGCGACAGGCCTCAGTACGGCTTGTCGGTGGGCAAGCTGGGCTGCGTAAAGGGGTCGAAAGGCAAAGGGGGCTTCCCACGCGGTCCGGGGCCGAGCCTCGGAAAAAAAACTTCGGGGTGTTCGTTGGCCCAAAGAAAAGGAATGCGTTGATAAAGCCGATGAAAGACGAAAAAGGCTTGCAAAAGAACTGCTCGTAGCTTGAGCAGAGCAATAGCGGCGATCCAGGTTGAGAAGTGCGATTGGAGCAGATCATGTACAGATTCCCATAATCCGGAGAGGACTGAAACGACTCCTGCGTTGCGGAATCTGCACGAATTGACCTGGAATCTTCAGTGAGATAAGAACTAAGGGAACACTAGAAGTTTTTGAAAAAGACCCTCTAAACCTATGTAAACTGAAAAAAGTGTATTTTCACATTCTGAGTCTGAGTGGTTGCAGGGCTCTCCCGTTAAGTCGAGACTTAACCGATTGACATCAAATTTGGGGCGACGAAACGTCATGCTACTCACAATAAACGTATGATGTCAAATCACAAAACTTATGTAATTCAAGAAATGGTATGCTCGGTAAAGGGGCCAGCCTATATTCGACAGGCTGGCATAGAAGCTGAGCCTGTCCGGAGCATAATTTTCCTATGGAAACGCATAAGTTTCCAACCTCTTACCATACACCTATACTAGTAGGTATGTACTATCATACGCGTCACATCTTATCACTTAACACCTCCTATCGTCTGAGTACTTCTCCTTTTCCGCTCGTTCAAGGTACTATCAGAACCCGTTTAGTGGAGCGCTGCCGCGATCCAAAGCTAAACACGTCTAAACGTATAGACGTGAGATATAGACGAGAAATCTTGTAGATTTTTTGTACTCTGCTCGATTTTTTTCATGTTTTGACTCACTTGCCGATCTTGTCTTTTCTGATTTTCTAAAATAAACCATTTCCAGCTCCTATTTCACGTCGACCAACGTAACTCCATCAGACTTGAGTTTAATGACCACAAAATGTATCGTGTGAAATTCCTTTTTTTTTACTTTACTGTGAGCAGTTCCCTTGTACACTTACTCCTCTTCGATGGTAACCCATTCCTTTTTGGTGTTCAGTAATTCTGACTGGTAAGCAATGAATTTCATGATTTCTCTACTTTCAGAAGAGAATTTTTTCTGCAGGTGTTCTCCCACCCAAATTCTCATCTAGAAGTATCTTCAGACTTCGCCAATCCGAAACGAATCAAAATGAACCGGCGATATAAGAGATAAGGATAGTGGGAATGATACGTATCGATTGCACCGTTACATCGCCATGGATCGTCGCCAAGCGGAGCTCACCGGCCGTACTCTCGAAGATGTGCCCAAAATTGGCGATGTGAGCGATAGCCGTAGTGGAAACGATGCTTATCGATTGCCACGCCACCTTTATTATCATCCATCTTACGTCTGTGGTCTCCTCATTCACTTCATCCATGTGGCGACTGCCGGCGGTCGTGGCGATCGCGACGACAGCCGGCGGTCGTGGCGATGTATATTTCACATCAATCAATGCAAGTATACAACAATTCATAGGAACTGGTAGACAAGTTCCTTCCCTCCGGATTTTTTGTGTTGTTATGTTTGTGTTGTGCGCAAGTGTTTCAAATTGAGATTTTTCTTGTTCTTTTTTCTTTTTTCTCTTGAGATTTTCTGAAAACGATGATACAACACTGCAGAACAAGTTGTGTTCATCACTGGAGCAAGCGCCTCCTTGAAGGAATTCGCTTCAACATGAGCGAAATAGAGGCTTGCCCAAATCCTGACCTTGGCGCAGTTTTCGGACTTTTCTGTGCTAAGACAAGTAATAGCCTTTTATAGTGATAGGACTGGGCTACCAAGTACACATAGAGACGTTTTGTGAGGAGATGAGGGTGATCGTAAATTTGATCGATACCCCAAGTTTAGGTTCAGTCACCGAAGCTCGGGTATCTTTCTGAGTAGTAGATCTTTGTACGAATGAGACCGACTGGCCACGTAGAATTTCTCTCAGTGTCAAACCGGTGCAACCCTGCTGATTTCTTTCGTTGCTTGAAGTCGTACACCACACGAAAGCAGGTCATTCAATTCTGAATTCCTCTAAAAATTGAAAATTTAAGATTGCTCATATATCTACGAATACGGCATGATTCGCTCCCTTAGACACTACTCAGAATTCCAGAATAGGTGGCAGAAGCAGAAAGTGGGCACGAAGGGGGGGGGGGGGGGCGTGGGAAAAATGTGGGGTTTTGTCGCTTTCTCAGACATTCAGGCGTTTGGAGCGCCGGTGAACCGCCCACTTTCGGCCGATGCAGGCTTCCGGCAGGTAGTCGCGGGTGGAGCAGGAATACTTGCTGAAGGTGCGGATAGAACAAGAGAACCTGCTATGAGCGCGCATGAAGGAGAGTATATGCAGGTTAACCTGCACCCTGTTTTTTTTTCTCCAATGCCACGTGACAACCGAACCGTATATAAGCCGGCAGACGGCTGTGAAAGCTTAGTCTAGTCTCCGCTTCGGCGGAGACTTGACGAGTCTTACGGGACTTGTCTGGTCGACTGAGACGCGGTTGAAATCGTGGCCCAGTTACCTTTTGACCAGACAAGATGCGTGGGGTGAGCTCGAGTGCCGATGCGACGCGGGCGGAAAATTCCGTATCGCCGCAGATGTTCGGCTCGTCGAGCGCTGGCGCAGGGAGCACACACGTGCCCAGCGAACTCATTTTTGTACTATTTTTGTATTCACCGGTTGCAATAGAACATGACCTGCCTTAATCCTACCATCCCGGTAGCAGGATCACTGCAGGTCAAATGCAGGATAAGGCGCAACAAACGGCGGAATAGGCGCGCCAACTCCGCCCACTTTTGCGTTTGTCCCCCATGCCGCGTGAAACGGTGTGGGCCGGCGCTCCAAACGCCCGAATGTCTGAGTTGGGGACCCAGATAGAATATGAAATAAAAACACCAACTACTCTGGTGCTCGCACACCGGCGGTTTCCGCCTGAATTCCTAGGAAACTCCGCCTAAATTGCTCGGAAAAGTGTGAGGAATCCTGGAGGAAAATAAGCGGAATTTACCAGGATTCTACAGGAAATTTAGCCGGAATTTGCAAGAATTCAGGTGGAAACGTGCAAATACGCGTCGAAACATAAACAACAGAGAAACATGGTTGGTCACGACCTATTATAGCATGCTCACTCACGGGAACGCCAGCAACTTCTGGCGTTGCAAGCAAAAATTCGCCCAACGTGTTTCACCACGTGGGGTGGAGAAGCATACAGATACCACATCTGAGCTTATCTTGAAGGAACAGCAGAACGCTCTAACATATTGGGACTGCTGCATCGTATGACAGCAAGGTTGCTTTTTGTGCTTTCAACATGTGCAAATTCCATAATATGCACATTTCACCCCGATTTTGCAATAGAATGCACCAAAGCATCAAACGAAGCAAATTAAGGAACTGAAATATGTATAAATGAAATAGAGTTCAAATTTTAAAGTCATTTTAGCATTTTGTTTCATGGGCTCGTTCACTTCAGCATCTCATTAATTTTATTCTGTTTTGCTCACTCATCCTTCAGTTCATCTAATCCCAAGTTTTTTTTCAGTTATTTATTGATCACTCCATGTACTTCATTTTAGACAACTTTTCCACCCTTAATCCCTAATTCTGTTCATTTTTTGAGAGAAATTTTGTAACTACAAGATAACTTCTTAAATATATCCTTAGTGCGGATATTCTAGGTCGTGGGTTCCTAATTGGGTAAGTTGAGTGCAGTTTCGCTGGTTTCCATTTAAGTTCCTTGTAAGTTCTGAATAAAATAGTGACCTGTAATATAAAGCAAGCACTTTAAATAGCACATGGAACGCTAAAACATGAAGTTCGTAAAGAAATTTGATGCCGCACGTCAATTCTCGAAATTCTCGCGTTATTCACCACTTTCCGATTTTACCCGGAATTTAGGCGAAATTTAAGAGAGATCCGCCGGTCGACCAGATTTAACCGGAATTTACGCGATATTTAGGCGAGATCCGCCGGTAGTTTTGAGAATGCACGATTTACACGTGAATTAGCCGGAATTTACGCGGAAACCGGCGGAATCTTGCGAAAAACACGATTTACACGGAGATTCCCAGCAAATCAGGCGGAAACCGCCGGTGTAAAATTACCAGAGTATAAATAAGAAAAAATAATTTCAGAAACAACAATGAAAATAGAAATATAAAATGGAATAACACAAGATTTTTATTTGCTTTGTAGAGTAGTTCCAGAATATTGGCGACTCATTCTTAGGGAAGCCCCCCCCCCCATTAATGCGTCCGCCACTGTTATTCGGTAACGAGACTACCACAAAAAACGAAGACAGCAGGTTTCTATAGCCATAAAATAAGTAACGAAGGGCAAGGGGAAGAAAGATTCGACGTGTTGTGACCTGGAATGAATGAAGCTATTTGTTGACTGTCAGAAGATGTAGGAGGTTCTGGCACTTCAGAACCCTAAACGATGGTTGCTTGGGTTTTGTCTGTAATGCAGCCTATAACCCTAGGCGATGATTGCTTGGGTTTTGTCTGTAATGCAGTCTATTTGGAAAGAGATAACTTTGAAAGTCAAATTATGCACGCTAACGCTGTCAATTTGCGGAGGAGATAGCGCTAATGGTGAAGTCATGTAAGGAACCAAAAGCAATTATCAAATCCGCCTTCGAAAAGCTTTCCCTGTCCATAAAGACAGGCCTATATAGATGCCGAGTCTTCTATTGTAGGGTTTATTGGAGAATTCTTTCCAACATTCTGTGTGTTTCAGAAGAACTTAGCTCTCGCTTGCTCCTCTACTGAATGCCTGTGTCCAAGATAACCATGCCGCAACTCAGAACCTTAATTTTTTCTCAAGCGGTCGTGTAAACCTATCGAATGACAAATAACCAGTGACATTTTAGCGTCAAACAAACTATGAACTTCTCAATTGCTCGCCTTGTGTTCTTCGCAGCGCTGTTGGTTGGTTCTTCACAGTTGCAAGAGCTGCTAATAATTACTCAACTTTTTCGTTTTCAGCTGTTCAGCGAGACTTACTCTTGGGACATTTATTGGCATAACAACGGAAAAGGTAGGTTCCATTTAGGTTCCATTTTGAACTGTAATCCGACGCGAAATATAGCCAATGTGACCCTATTCAGGTGGATACAAAACCAGCTACTCGCAGGACAACAGCGGGGAGAACTGAAAAAAAAATCCAGAACCTCAGCTTGGAAATGAAAGATTCGCTGGAAACTTGTGTACTTCATTGAATACATTGCAGTAATCCAAACGGGTGGATCATCAATAGGTTGGAATTCCAGTGACGGCAACACTTTTAGCCTCACATTTCTGTTCATTTCGTATGCAATCCCGCGCAACAAAGCTAGATCTATGCGGGTAGGTGCGTGGGGAAGGGGGAAGGGAAAAATTCGTGTTCTTTCTTTTGCCGGACAGGCAGGCACTGTGGAAAGCACAAAAATAGTGTGAGCTACAAAAGAACTGGTAGGAGAAGGTTGAACAGATGAGCTTGGACTGTCGTTTGGCGTTTGAAGATGTTCCCTGCTCAGTTTAATGAACCTGAGAATATTTACTGCTCAGTTCATTGCTGTTCTTGATCATGAGGGCAATGCCTCACCTCATAACTGAGTTTAAAATAATAAAGGGTTAAGGACCTCTTCGATACGTTGATTCCAGCGATGTACATAAATTTTCTTGAAACGGTCTCTAGATCTGTTTTTGCGGGCAATGTCTGTACCAGTTTGCCGAAACACTTTGACCTCTGGTTTTTTGTCACATTGGTGGATTTTGATTACATTATTGAAATCAATCGACGCATCGATCAGATGACACCAAAAACGGGGTTTGAAGGTACCTTCACGTAGTAAACTATTGCTGTGTAATCGATGATAGACAATCGTAATAGAAAACAGAGTATGAAGAATCAACAATTATCTGATAAGATCTTGTCGTGGGCGCTGATGTCGGTGTGGAGTTTTTGGTGTCCGTTCACGGCAGCTTATGCGGGCTCGCTCACATACACAAGCACGTGTCATTCGCGTGGCAGAACTGCGTAAAACTATACCATAATGGTACATAACAAAAGTTCTTGTCTGCAGGTACGGCTTCCCCAAGAGTTTGACCACAGTGACGCCGGCGGGTGGCAGTTTTCTTTAGGGCGCATTCTTCAGCGAATTCCTTTCTTGTCCAGTAATCGTAAAAGATTCTATAGCTGGCTGACAAGGGCGACTACGTCGTCAGCGTATTTTCTAAGGAATATATCGATGCGAAGGGATCGTCTGGTGTGGATACCACAAATTTCGTGACAGCAAGGCAGCAACTCCCTTGGAAGCCGAGAAAACTGTTACTGTCATTATTGAACCTGATAGTTCATCTGAACTGTTCAAGAGATGACTATGAGTCCTGCAACATTGAGTGGTCTTGGCATACCCAATAGAAACCTCGTGTTGTTGAGACATGGTATAGAACATTTTCAAAACAGTTTTGAGTACGACCAAGCGATGTGAGGAGGACGACTTCGGGCGAAGATTTATTGGCCCTGCATACAGAGGAATTGACGAGTATAAAATACA
>KN732924.1:0-10316 GCA_000816745.1 Ancylostoma duodenale | reverse complement strand
TCGGCCAGCATCCGTTCCGCCTCGCTGCTGTTTGGTGTTATAAGGGCGATGTCGTCAGCGAAGCGAAGGTGGTTAAGTCGCCGGCCATCAACTTGCACTCCTATGCAATCCCATTCTAGTCTTCTCATGACGTCCTCAAGAGTGGCGCTGAATAGTTTTGGCGACAGGGTGTCGCCTTGCCGAACCCCTCTCTTGACGTCGATGGTGATGTCGTCGTAGAACGGAGAAATCCTGGTTGTGAAGTTGCTGTAGAGCTCACGAAATATCTTGATGTATTGAGTAGGAACGCCCTGGTTCCTCAGGACTTCCAGAACCGCTTCTGTCTCAACGGAGTCGAAGGCTTTCTTCAAATCGATGAACGTGAGACAGAGGGGCATTTTGTACTCTCGCGATACTTCGATGAGTCTAGTGACGGTGTGTCTGTGGTCGATCGTACTGAATCCTTTTCGAAACCCTGCTTGCTCGCACGGCTGTCCTTCATCTAAAGTCCTTTCGATCCTGTTCAGGATCACTCGCGTGAAGAGCTTGTAGACGACGGACAGTAGGCAGATGGGGCGATAATTGCCGATGTCCTGCGGGTCTCTCTTCTTGTACAGCAGCACGGTCCTGCTGGTCTTCCATTAGCTGGGTACCTTGCATTCCAACAGGTATCGCGTGAAAAGCCTAGCCAACACCGACTTAATGGCATGTCGAACTTCGGACGGGGAACCAATGGGACAACATATCCATCCTCTCTAATATGACATGAAGGGATTTTGATTTGGCTATTGAAGAGATACGAGTAGAAGTCGTAGATAGAACTTCTTTAAGTCCATATAGAAGGCCTCGATCTCGCCTTCGTCGTAGCTGGATGTTGAAGCGTAGGCTACGAAGATTGTCAAGATCAAGATTGATCCACATCTTCTCAGCCGCAATCGTCCCTATCGGGTTCTTAGCTCTTCGAACCTGCTTGTGCTCTGTGTTAATTTCGTATTCATCTCGCTTCGCCTCCATCAACACTCTAGCAGGTAGGATGGATATTTCCGGCCCGGTGTCCAGTAAGCCGGTCCATGCCCCACCAAAGTCGTTTACAGTAGTCGTAATATTATCTCCAAATAATGGGCATCTCTGGCCTACGTGGTCGCTGAGACTTCACAATTTCTACTGCACGACATCCGGTTTCGTCTAGCCGTGCCGAGAATGACGTCGCACCTCGACCTTTTCTGTTCTTTGGCTTATTCGACACCTTGCTGCGTTTTCTTGCTAAGTGTCCAGGCTCGTGGCAGTTGTAGCATAGGGGCCCCTATTCTTGGTTAGAACCTCTGGCATCTTTCTCAGGTCTCGGTTTTGTAGGATGTCCGAGAAGCCTGGCCCGTTCGGGTCTTGTTGCCTCTTTTCCCCCTTGCAGTAGAGGTGTTTCCACTTTGGACATTTTGCAGAGTAGGATTCGTCCGCTCTATTCTTCTGGCAGTCTCTTTCAATTTCTCATAGGCGCCTTCATCACTCTCTAAGGCTTCTAGTAAGTGGCATGAGTCTTTCCAGTGCACCAGCTGGTTGTAAAGTAAGTGGGCCCTCTCGATCGTCTGTCCCTCTGCTTTCAGCAACTTCCTAACTTCGCCGATATCTTACGAGGGAACGATACTTAATGTCTATGGCATTTCGGAATGAGGTACGCCTCCTTATTTGAAGTTGACAATGTTGGTCCTGAATATGTTTTCGTGTCGCGCTCAATGCCACTGCGAAAGAAGTGATGACCTTGTCTGCAGTATACGCGCAGTTCCTGCATTAACTTACCAGAACTCCATATAGGAGGCGATGCCATGAAAAATGGGTGCAGAATTCGTGATCAGCAGTCCAACTAACTCTGCATGCAAATCACTGCGGGTACAGAATTGCGCCTTGATCATTTACTACTAGTGCCATTTACAAAGTAACGCTACTTCATCAAAGGCCTGCTGTTGCGGGGTGTGCACTGCTTTGTGCATCTCGAAGCGCTGATTCCAAAACTATTTTGATCACGATCCACTGTCGTCTCCGTAAGGAGTTATGCCCGTTTTTCCAAAGGCACGTGATAAGGAGGTACTCATATATATATAGGTAACTCACAGATCAAGGTAAGCTGTGGTGCACTGGTAGGTGTCTCGATTCTCATGGATACCATCCGAGGTTCAATTCCCCAGCGCTCGAGCTTTTGCATTTTTCTACCACTTACTGTATCCCTGCGAAAAGCTATTCTATGCAGTTTTATAAGTGTTCGTACATATATTTAGATATTCTGAAGGCTTGGAAGCATTTTGAATGATCTTCACTACCCGGACTTTGTTAATAATGGAGCTGCGGAACGTGAACCTAAATTTCCAAGGAATTTAATTTTGCTGAAATTTTCCATAATAGGGTTCTGCTGAACATGAATACTGTACCCATTTTGCGACTTCGCTCCATTTTCATATGTTAACGGTAGAATTAACTGCAATTACTGTAGAAAACCGAATTAAATTGTTGAATTTCGTCATCAAAATGGTAGTGCTATGCGAAATGATGTTGATAATCGTAAACAGCGCCTGAAACTCCCCCTCTGTGCAAAATTTGGATGGATTCTGAGAGATGTCTAAACAACGCTATGCGCAATTATCGTTGCCTCGTGAGAGCTAGTAGTAGTAAATGATCAAGGTGTACGGCTCGAACCAGACTCGACGACGAGCACCGGCGGGGCGCGTCGGCGTCCACGCGCAGCATGAGGATCGATCGCCGCGGCCTCGTCCGGCCTCGTCGCGCGTCGAGCGGCGGCCGCCGCCACCACAAGTTAGGTCGACCATATCTTGCGCACTGCAGCGTCGGCGGGCTCCACCGCGCGGCGCCGTGCGTCGAAGAAGCCGAACCGGCTCGGCTTCTTCGAGCGGCGAGGGGCGTCGTCAGGGGAAGGTTCAGTTTATTGAAGAGAAACACTAGTTATTTCTCATTCGTATGAGTAACTAAGGAAAATAACCCATGAATATTGATGAACATATGTAAAGTTCTTCTGAAATCGTCACTTCCAAACAAATAGGCAGCGAAATGGAAGATTTTTGAAGGAAAACATACTAAGAAGAACAAAAAGAAAAAGGAGCTGAAGAAACATCATTATCGTTGGTATATCAGTGTTTGAATGCATACATATGTGTTGCCATCTGACCTCAGAGATTATGGACGGGCATGTCTCGCACTTATTGCGGGAATGGATTACCGCCTGGGGCGAATCATCATGGGTTTCATGGATCAGCGCTCTATTCGCTGGCCTTATATCATTATTGCATTGTTCCCCGTATCTGTTATTTATCATTATATAATAGGATCTGGCCCATCATTCCGTTTATCTTTTTAACTCGCTAAATAACTTTAAAAACATCAAAGTTAATTCAAAGGCTTTGAACATGACTTGTGACCCTGTAGAAATGTCTCCAAATATTCTCTTGGTTGTTATGATCATCATTTACTATTTTTTGGCTTCTTTCGGCGACAAATTTTAGTTTTCGAGTTTGAGGCATATTGCGTTGGTAGCAGCCCCTCGCCGCCCCTCGACGCGCCAGGAAGCCGAGGGGTCACAAAGCGCGGGCGTCGCCCATACCTCCGCCGCAGAGTCTGGTTCGAGCCTAATGGCCTAACCGTAATTTTTGCTTTTTTTCGTTGAAGCTTTGCGTACGGGTTTATTAGAGCTGCTTATCGCGAATTCTGTATCCATTTTGCACAACAACGCCTATTTTGTGGGGTTACGGGAAGTGGATGCAGAAACTGTACGTTCGGATGTACTGCACAGACAAGGTTATAACTTTTTTCGCAACATCGTATCGAGCACTAGTGGAGAACAAGGTCAGCATGGTCAACTTCACATTATGAGGCACATTCAATTTTGAAATGCCACAGACAGTTGGTATCCTTCCCTTGTTAGCTGCTCAGCCTTGCATTCACGCTTCATCGCTTCTACCCGGTAGCGCCTCATACTGGTTCCTCGCTCCCTGTTAGTTTGGACTTCAGCAAGGCACAAAGCTCCAGCAACCCTTTGGGTAGTTTTGTTCAAAGGTGGCTGGCTAAGAATTCCCTAAACGGACACGTTTATTCATTCCTGAATATGGCTTCAACACTGGTACTGCGATAGATTAGGTTGTTGCAAAATGGATGTCTGGTTTCTGAACTTTGGAGTAATACTTTGGGATGAAAAGCGGTATTTCTATCGCATATTTGGTATTTGTTTCAAAGCCAATTTCTTCCTCTTCCTGCGCTTCTATTTCCATTCGGATCTATCCACTTTTATTGGCTTTCTCGTGGGTGAATCGAAGTGTAGTCGCTAGCAAAAATTCGTCTCAAACTTTATCATGGATTGAACTCGGTAACAACGAAACAGCAAGGAAGACGAATACTACCAACGTATGCGGGAAGGAAATGCAAAATAAAATTATAGCTCAATATTGGTTTAAGTAATCCAGTTCTGGAGATAAATGTCTCGGAGTTATGGTCTAAAATTCAATGACGTCAGTGTAGTTCTGGAAGCACTGGTGGGCGCTATCACCAGAGGATGTGTTCAGTAACTCGAAGGTGGCTTTAAGATTTATTATTTTTCTATCCTTGGCGCCGTGGAAGGGATGGTGCGGTGAAAAATTGTGCAAGTGAATCCTTCTGGAGTTATCCTCCTATGCTTTACGAGAGCACAAGACCACACTTCGCACTGCAGGCGACCGGGAAGAAGACGCAAGCAGAAATCGAGACTCGCCTTTACATATCTTTCTCAGCAGACTGTTCCCCTACAGAGGACCACAAATTCAGGTGGTTGAATCTATGCCGGAGAGGAAGAGTAGGCTGTGAAAATACCTCAGCAGAAAACACTATTGCAGATTTTGCTGACTCCAAAAAGCTTGACTCCAAATCCAGTGGAACAAAATTCGGCGGAGAGATGTCGAATATGTACTGATTCAAATGACTCCTCACTTGGGGAAAAAGCTTCAGTTTTGGCCGAGTTATGATAATTCGAATTCAACTGTCAAAATCCGACGTTTCGCAACAACCTACTTTAGGTAGCGCGCCGTCTGATCCCCGCCCCTCGACGTCATTCTCCTTTGTAACCCGAGTCTGGGACAGCCACCACGCCACTTCCTTACTCGCTTTCATCAATCGCATATGAGGAATCAGACTCACCGATGAGAGGATTCTGCCGACCACCACCACGAGTGGAACTCATCCTATGCCTTAACGAAGTCGATCCCTTCGCGCTGACAGAACTTGCAGAGCCATTCTGAACACTAATCAGTACTGCACTTCTAGGTCCGAAGCTGTGGTAATGCCTCCAGCCCTCGTTTCGTGGGTTAGTTCTCACCTGGAATTGCGCGTTGACGTCCGACAACGTCCATTTGAAGTGCTCCAGATGGTTGTTGACTGACCCGCAGCTCCATCAGCTCCTTCTCCTGAGCTTCCACAAGCTCACGCAATGCACTTATGAGGTAACATCCGCGTGGCACTAGCAAGTGCTAGTCAAGGGCGAGCTACCCATTCGAGTTCAAACCCCGAGTTCGCGTTATGTTTCCAGCGGCACCTTTCGACGCGTCCGTATGAGTGAATTTCACCTTTGCAGCTTCAGCCCATCTTCTGCAGCGAAACACTTCATATATTTCTGGAGAGTTCAGTGTCAAATAGATGCGATAAAAAAGGCAACCTGAACTCCAGTAGAAACAGTCGCAGCCAGGTCCTCCGCATGATTCGACACATGCCGTGACTCCTGGATAGCGATTCCCCTCTTCCAGTTCTGGAATCATACCCGAACTGTTGACAGCAGCGCACTTCGACCCAACGCATGATCCTGTGTGGGGGCATCGCTTGCTGTCGATGACGTGATAAGTAGTATCGCGAGTGAAAGAAGTGCTCTCTGGTTCACAAGTGAGCAAAAGCGAATTCCATGTAGCTCGAATTTCGTGGATGGCGGTCCTGTTGTTTCTCAGTTTGAAACACGCTTCCTGTTTGAAGGGGTTTATTCTCAGGATTTCAGATAGTTGTACCTTGCAGACCGTCTCTTCTTTGGAACATATGGTAGAACGATGGGTAAATATGTTCACTTGTTGACATCTGCTTACTACAGCAGCCGCTGCAATCATAGATACTGCCAGCAGTTCTGTCAGTTCCGCGACATTCGCCCGTCTTCGCCTATTTCGGCGACATTTCTCCAGCATCGTGTGGATAACAAATCTGATCACGCGATAGAAGACTCGCTCGTCATCGGAAAACCATTTCGAGAGTACTCGAAATGGTTTTCCGATGACGAGCGGGATGTACAGGAACACATAGCAACCTGTTAGGACGAAAAAGATGATGATCGCGGTGATCACTATTGCTCCTACAGGCCTGCACTCCAGATTGAATACCACAGCAGCACACATTGTGCAGTCCATGTTATCGCAAAAAGGTGCCGGAGGGCATATTGTCTCTATTGTCCTTATCGACCCGTTCTCTTCAAACTTCCATTGAACGACATGTTCGTGAAGAATGATTTGTGGAGGAAAGAGAATGGTATGGTATGGTAACGTCCAGAGTCTTACAAAAGTCTTCGGCGCATATCTGGTATGGTAACTTCTGTGGTGAGACCAGTTCAACTCCTCCTGTGATGCAGCGAATTTGCTGCTTACTTGAGTGGTCAGGCTGGGCTGGTAATGCTAGCGAGCTCGAAGATAAAGCGAACATAGCGTGCAAAACATCAGTGGAAGATTCTTAACTCTTCCCACGTGATGTTCGCTATAGGTAACTAGTTGTCTCGGACAAAGGTTATACCGTGAAGAAGACGTTCCTTCAGGTTCTTCCACAGTCCTACCTTCATTTGTTGTGGTGTTGTCTGACAACTGTTTATCGGCATGGTTTGGTGTTGCTTCACCATCGCAGCTCGTAGAGCTGGAATCATCTTCCTTGTGTTCTTCTGCATGATCATCTTCAAGTTCCAGGGGAACGAGTAGATTTATAGGTCGTCGTATCTTCTGATCGGATGACAAGATAACTACCGCTTCTCGAACTGTGCCGTCCGAAGTTCCCTTTAACTCATCGATCCGACCCATCTTCCAAGAATGTCGCGGTTGAAGATTGTCCCATATCAGCACGAGTTTTCCTTTTTCTGGTGTGTAGCTGCTGCCTCATTGTTTTCCGACCTCACGTTGGTGTTTCTCACGCAGAGATGTTAAATACTGAGTCTGCCAAATATCCCAGAACTTCTCTGGTATTTCACACGAACTTTTCAATGCACTGATAACCTGCATTTTTGATTGAAGAGTGACGCGTTCATCAGCTGGAAGCTATGTGGGATCTTCATCGTCTTCTCCTGCTGTGCTTAGCGGAAAGGGAATTTCGAACTCGTTCTGCAAAAAATCGATCGAACGTAGTATTTGGTCCGCATTTGGTCCAGAGTCCACGTAAAGAAGCGGTCTCGTATTCAGCATTGCTTCTATTTCGATCATTGCAGTAGATAGTTCTTCATAGGTAGGTGTTTTCTTTCCGAGCGTCTTGGTGGTAGCTTTGACCTTCTGTAGATCCTTTGACGCGGTAGTTTTCTTTCCTGGGGAGTTGAAGTTGGTCCCTGCTTAGCAAAAGATTGCTTATCATGCGACGTTTTGAAGCAACATGATGTGTGATGAGCACCGTTACACGCGAAACACATCCTTTTCTTACAAAGAGACGTTGCATGCTGTGGGGACGCGCAGATAAGACAGAGCTTATGCTCTCGAAGATACTGAGAACGTTCCTGCGGGGTCTTATACTTCGTGCACGCGGATAATTTAAGCGATTCGTTACAGTACATGCACCCATTGAAGAATGATAACTTTTGCTTTTTCTCTACTCGTGGAGGTGTTTGGCTTTGCTCCGCTTTTTTACGCGTGTAAAGCGCTACCATTTCCTCACTCGAAATGACGTCTTCCAAAAATTTCAGAAGTGTGTCCATTGAGAAGGAAGTATCTGGAGGCATCGCATGTTTTTCTCCAAAACTTTGCGCTGAAGTTGCTCTGGGAACTTAGACAGTACTTGCTTCTGGAGCCACTGACTGTCAACATGTTCACCTTTTTGACGCAACTGGGACACAATCACTTGCAAAAGAAAAGGGCTCTCTGATCTCGAAGCGAAGTCGAACGCAGACTCATTCTATCGATCTTGTCGATAAGTCGGTTGACAAGCTCTTCAGAATTTCCATTTTTGGCCTTTAAAAAGTTGAGCGCCTTTTCATAGTTTTCTGGGCTTACCTGGAACTTGTTAACTGCAGCGTGTGCATCCCCTTCAAGCGCATTTAACAAGTAGTTGAACTTAAACAACTCAGGTAGAGGCTAAGAATGAATGTTGGCATCGAATAGAGACCAAAAATTATCCCACTCCCATATTACCGCTTATTACCGCTGAAAGTGGGCACTGATAAAGTAGGGAGCTCAAGCTTTCTTGTCCTTAACTCGGCGTCTGACGCAGACTCGAATGACCTATTCGTGCGTGCGTTTCCAATACTGCAGGACAAAAAGGAACGCGAACGAGCTTCTATTAGAACGAGATAGTCAAGCGCAGATGAAAGAACCTCTTCTACTCTTGTAGCGTACTCGTCATAATCGTCGTAGTCCTTTTTAGATGGGTTCTTTAGAGAATCTAGCATGGAAGCGTATTCTCTCAAAAGTTGCGTAATTCTCGAAGTGCAGGCTTCGATCGCGCCTATCGCTTCTTCGAGACGTCTGCGGCAGTCTTTATTGTACGCGAGCGATGAGTCACCTTCGCTAGCGGTCAGATATTCAAGATTTTCCCCTTCGAAACGCGTAAGAACTGTCTCAGTTTTCTCGTGAAGTGATTCAGTAAGCGTTTATGTGAAGAAAGTTGGGCGGACATTATGAAGTAAGTTTCCAAGCGCGAACTCAATACTATCAGCGATCAAGAAGATGTGACTGATGAAGCGAGGAGAACGCGACCTTGGAGTGAATTTTTGATGTGCAACTCAAAATGTCGGTCGCTGAGGAACACAATAGAGAGCGCAACAAATCTCAAAGCAAGCAAATCTTCAATACTCGAAAAAATGCTCACGGAATTGACCTGAATCCGTCGTTGGCTGGATGCACCATAACGCGAACTCGGGGTTTGAACTCGAATGGGTAGCTCGCCCTTGACTAGCACTTGCTAGCGCCACGCGGATGTTACCTCAAACTTGGGTAATTAGACCTTTATATATTTTTCTAAATATACATACATATTAGTGGTGAGAAAATAATAACGCGCAAATAAATGGAATGAACTAACTTAATGAATTAAACTGAATGAGAAAAATGATCTAGAGCAAAACAAGAGAAAAGAACGCGATGAATGAACAAGATGCGTTCTCTCTTATATGCTTTCGACAGACAACATTTCCACAGATGTACGCGAGAGATAACAAGCGAATAACTGTAGAAATCAGTAAATCACATTTCTCACATTTCTATGCTCAAGAAACGACGAAAGTACAGTACATAAAGCACATCGGATCAAAATAAATCACTAAAATATCGTTCCATTTTTGGCTATCGACACTCGTCCGCTTCACAAATTACTTGCTGTTTGCTGGGGCTCACAGGACTCACTGCAACAACAATAATTTCGGTCTGTGTTTGTTCCCCTTCCATCGCGTTTACACTGTTAACGACGATCGCATTCCGATGCGTACCGTGAACGCGGTTCTTGGATACTTTCCCTCAGTAGCCAAAAAAATTCGGGCAGATGTTCCCCCCCCCCCTTCTAAAGCCACAAACTTTTCTCACCCTGGCTAATGGGTACCACTACCACAGCGGTCGCCCTCCAACCTGGAAGGATCCAAAAACCACCACGGAAGTCGAGGTGTTGAAGGGCGGGGCTCGTTGACACCACACTACCGCTGATCTCGTCACGCCCAAAAACTCTTGTGGGCTTCTTGGTATCGCGACAAGTGATCACAAAAGCGAGTCGCAGAGGACATTTCTGTTCTAGCGTGTGTCCCCTTTTTGATCCAACTTGGGTCACCGGCTCGGCCACCACATCAAGTTTTCCGCTTCTTCCAAGGACCCCAGGAAATGTGGGCGAAGATCCCTTTCAGACGGTCACACTAGAACCGAGGTGTAAGGTTTATCAGAATAAATAGCAGAACACGAGTACAGAAGAGGACGGGGAAAACCGCCCGGCCTAGACGAGCACACCAGCGAATACCCATTCCAGCGCAGGGTGGCGAATATCGTCTCAGGAACCCCAGAAACTCAGTTTTGCATCGATTCTCGCCCTGGCCGGCAAATGCATCAGTTTTGCATGGGATTTCCGTGAGATTTTGTGGGCTGCGGAATTGCATCGGTTTTGCATGGGATTTC
>KN732922.1:0-10319 GCA_000816745.1 Ancylostoma duodenale | reverse complement strand
CACAATCAGCCCCAGAAACGCGTCTCCATACCGGGGTTACTTCGCGTGCTGAAATCGGGTGTTCAAGTGGATAAAAGTGACGTCATTTGACAAAATGGACACCGATTCCGCAATCAACACAGCCAGGAGGCTTCTACTGGAAAATTTTGGAGGGTTTTTAAGAATTCCAGTTTAAGAATTACACCCCTCTGCGTGAGCCCTCCTGGTTGTGCGCCGCGGTGCGCTGCGTGCGTACCCGCGGGATATCCTCAGCCACGCCCCTTTTTTGGCTGAGCCCAAACACGCGCCCTCCTAATGGTTAAAATATAGGATAAAATGCTAACGTAAATTGAAAACATAACCGATGGGGCAACGTAAAAAAGATGTCTATAACTTGACTGAATTTATTTAACTCACTCTCAGCCGGCCACTTCTCCATAATATCATCAGCTTTACTGGCAGAAAGGCAGCTGGAAGTGGAGATGGCACGGACTACATTTCCCCGTGCAAGTGCCGCACGAGCGATTGAGCGGACTAGAGGTGTGGCCATACCTAAATAATACAGTATACAAACAGCACTATAATCAGAATGAAAAAAGTAAAGCTTGAGTAGCGGCGGAGTCATTCGAACAACAGCGAATATAGTGATCCAAAAAAGATCTAATAGTATTTGCAGGACCCCGACTACGTAATCCATGTTAGTTGAATCACGACATAAATTACCTCCAGATCCACCAAAAGACAAAGCTAAATTCAAAAAAAAAAAAAAAAAAAAGAAAAGTGCGAACTTAGCACCATTCCTCAACAGTAGTGAACAAAAGAAAACAGATCATAAGATCTTATTTGTATCTCTCAGCTTTTTACCGAACTATAATGGCAATCAAGCTCCCTTTTTCCTAGCCCTCTTTCCGAACTTCTAGGACTTAAAATGTTGCGCTTATTTTTCTAACTCCACGCTAGATCACAATGAGTTCTTTATTGTTTATAACATTTTATTGTTGAACATAATTTGACGCCTATCTCGATCCGAGATAAAAGGAAATGGGAAACTACCTAAGAGCTTTAAAATTTAGTGAAAAAGGAGGTCACCCTCCCTTCCTACGAACGAATATATCACCGATTCTAAGAACTGTCGTGATTTAATGTACTATGTCTAAATTGCACAACCTGCTTTTTACTCGACGCGTAATTGTGATCTTTATCACGTTGACCGTAAGCCGACCTGTAGCACCTTATCCCCTCTAGCTTAGGATTTGGAACGCGTCCCGTACGCAAAATTGATGAAATTTACTTTATATTTTTGATTCGTCCCTTGATGGAAGTTAAAAAGCTGGGAGAAAAACGGTGAAATTCACGTGACAATCTCCGGAAATGAATCGAAACATTCAAAGGATGGTGATGATCATCGTGATGATCACGTGGTATCCAAATAAAATAATCCGAATAAATCCATGGAAATGGATGAAAACGCACGCTAGTTGAGAAACTGCAGTACCGAAATGATTCGAACAACACATTTAAATGAGAAAGTATTGACGTGTTGAGATATGAAAGCCCCTTTGCGCAAATCTCGTAAAACCTCAATGATAAAACTTCCATCAAAAGTTCGAGGAAAATACAGGAGAAAACTAGCATAAATACTTACTTGTAAGCTTAATTCAGCCCAGTTAGCGAGCAACATAGAACGACAAAAGAGCAAAAGATTAAAAAAGTTACAGGTGGTCGTGAAACAAAAAAGAAACACATGGACAGGACCGCACCGCCCATCTGCCGCCCGTACACTTCCGCACACCTCCGCAGAGGCTACGGTACGTCGCTGGCGTCTTGCCATCTGGACCACCCGCGGCAAATTTAAACGCGTTTGAATCGTGGGTGGGCCAGCCTGGGGCTTTACGGCCACCAACTGCTTGAATTTCTCTTGAACAATACATTTCACTATAAGTACCATTCAGCTATGGGGTTACTGCCTAAGTTTGTCCAAATATTATTGGTTTCTACGTCGAAGCATCGACCTATTTCACAGAACTGGCTTAATTTTGGAAATATTGGAGCTAGTAGAGAATTCCTGTTGTTTTCATTTATCTGGGAACATCTTTTCACCAGTCCTATTCTATTCCTGTTCTTGTACCTGACTTGTGGCCCGAATAGACCACACATAGCAGACTCACTTTATCACGGTTCAGAGAAAGTCGGACCTTCACCCCGCTATTTCGATTCTGCTTTGCAGTCTAAGTTATTAGAGAATTGGACAATTGTGTGCTTCAAAAGATCCACTACTGACTCTGGACTCAGAAAAAAATTCCTGCGAGAACTTGTGCACGAGGTACAAATTAGGATAGTGCCGACAAATCCTCGTAAAATATTGGGTCAGGCAATAAGTTCGTACGTTTTTTTTTTCAACTCGATTTTTTACGAGGATTCGAACTAATCCTGATAGCCTGTTATAAATCATTTTGTAGCACTTGTTTTGCTCTTCACGAATATTATAACCAATTTCCCCAATTCTCGCCACTTCTCATTTTCTGTCGCATGAAATGTGACCCTCCGATTCGACAACAGCGTAGATCTCCGACACCTCCAACTGTTCCATTACAATAGTGAAACAAATGCAGCTCAAGCTGCTGGGGCTGTCACCAGCATCTATCTGGAAGCCACTACTGTTGAAGGGACAACGCAGATGTGGATGTTTCCTTCAAAGAATTCGATTTTGGGCTGGAGGATGAACATTTTTCCGTAGCACAATTCCTAGAGTTATAAGACGATTTTTCGCAAGAACTAGATACGAAGAAGAAGAAGCTCTGCGGTTATTAACTTCTAGAAGAAATCTACGTTCAACTGGTCCACTCCGTGCAAATACAATGAGTGGTCAGAAAAACCTCACGAACTTATTGCCCAACCTAATATAATACATACCATAATAGTGCCCAGCACCTATAATACCTCCAAAATGGGAATTTTCAAGGCGGTTACACTCATACACGCTTGAAAAAGTTCGATCAAATCAACAGAACCGTACAAACTAATATTTTTGAGTAGGGAGCAAATTTGCTCCAACATTTCCGATCAACTCCTTTCGTAGCTTCTGTGTCAGTTTCCAGACAAATTCGCTTGCTTGAGCTTGGGACGACTACGGTCGCTCACACAAATTCATCAAGCTCACAAGTGCTGAACAATATCATCGTTTTTCTTGTAAATCTACTCGTTTTTGTCACTTTTATGAGGCAAAATAAATAAATAAAAAAATTATACGAGCAGATGGCATACCACGTCTCAGAAGCTTCCCCGAATTGTATGACCAAGCTCGGATGGAGCCTGTTGGTTCGATCTGCAATCTATTCAGAATTTCCGATCTATTGTTTTTGCCGTTTCCTAGCCATTTTTTCTCCTGAATTCCCCAATTCATTGACACATATGCTTTCATGACTCGAGCTATTCTATTATAGTATTCCTTGTGATTATAAGACGGTAGCGAGATTCTTCTCAAGATTCACCGAGGAGATGAGTTATGTAATGCAGTGATCATGGACTCATTTCCAAGCGGCAAATGTGCATTATAGTGATACTTACATAAATATGGTATTTCCGGCATTTTATGAAAAACTTCTGGGACCCTGCTCTATACCTATAGAACGTTATCCCACACATTGATCATAGCTATCAGCAACAATCGCCATTAGAGCATGTGTTACTGTGGTCTTCTTGCTGAAATAATAACATCGTGACCATACAAAAACATCATCACTCCACAAAACACATGTAATGCTCATTCTCAACACGTCGAATACCCCTTCTATGTGGAAAGAGTTAAAAATGATCCTCAAAGATGCCATACTAAGATGCCATATCTATTTCGTACATGAAACCTCCATAAATATTTGGCGGAATAGATTTTTCTCCAGAAAAAAAGGAAATGCCACTATTTCATAGGCAATTTCTAAGCGAATTCCATCATATAAGACATGTGAAGTTCAAGCGGACCATTTTTCTGGCATTTCCAGTTTCAAGAAAATTGAAAGTTAGAAGAAAAATTAGAGTCAAGGAATCGAGTAATGTCACCTATGCTAGCTTGACGTTATCATTTGGTAGCATGTATTATAAATAAATGTTTCACTGGAAAATCATAAGATTAACTGCTCTTAACATTCTATCTTCTGGAAAAATTTCCTGTTTCACCGAATGGTGATGTCACGTTATAGATGTTGCCGCGGTTGCTCTCGTTTCCACAGATAATCCATTTTTATTCTCCGGAATTCCAGCAGAAATTTGGAATAAGCTATTGTTACCTCTTTTACAAAGATCTTCCAAAATGTACGGTATCCACTTAGTATGCTCAAATTTCTTCCCAATCGCTGAATATAATACCCCAAGGATACGATTAAGACCGCCTGCGTAGAGGGCAAGCATATCTTGCGATTTGAGGCTGTCATATAGATCAAAGGTGAACTTAGTGTTCATATTTGGAATCAGCTTGATAAGATACATCTGAACATGCCAGAATTTCCTGAAAAAGTCACCGTTTTCGAGAATTCGAAAAATCGACCGTGGGCGCTGGTGACATCCCCGGATTTACCGTCGTTTTGCAAAGTCAGTGCGCAGTACTGTACATATCCATCATGATTCGACAATGATGGAGCTGCGGTTAAAGAATGTAACGATTTTTTGTCTAGCATACCAAACGTCTTGGCCTCTGTGGATCAAAGGTCGCTAATTTTTTGTCCTTTCGTCACGATTCATTCGATGAAGTACGATTATTCTGACAACATGTAATAATTATTCCATCTGTACTCCTATCCTAAAACTCCTAAGGTTTACGGAGTTATCATGCGTCCTACATAATTATGTCCATTTGCATTTGTTTCTCCTGCGCTCGTTATCATTCGATCTCAAAGGTGGTGCTCGAAGAAATGAACTTGTAATGCAGTCCGACCTATAGATTACGCACATTTCTCGAATCGTCTTCAGGCCTTTACGAGCTTTAGAAGAGGCCTACGAGGCCGCTTCCATCATGGAATTTTGTCTGAAGTTTGTCCAGCTGTAATTACTTCAAAAGACTCATCGCTGGCACAACTATCGTCCTTACGCAGTACAAGGCCCATGATGCTGAGGGTTGTTTATTCCGAACGGCTCTCCTGAGCCGACAAGAGCTGCTACTGACATGAGCTAGACATTTGACTTAATGAAAAATGTGCAGTTAGCTGTACTGTTCTCAACTGCTTATTATCCTTCGTATGACCTTTTTACACGAACACATCACATTCTTGTACACAATCTGCAGTTTACATGTTCCTGTGTTGTTATTTTTTATTGTTACAAGATTTCTTTATCCATCATTCACTCTCTTGGATTACATAGCTACGAATTTCGCACAAGAATTTGAAATATGTGAACGAAATGGAAGGGCGGGTTAGGGCATTCTTGATATTTTCACAACTGGAGCTTATTCCATTATAGATTCTAAGGTAAGAGTAGTAGTTGGAAAAGAGCAGTTTAGAATTTCAAGTTTTCTGAAGGATATGGGATCTAAGAGCGTAATTGATACTAGCCTAGCAGTTCCTAAACTCGTGAAAGAGTAGGAGTACGTACTACCTACCACAGTGAGGTTTGTTTATTTTTTAGGATTCCATTTCTTTTCAGTTGTGAACATGACATGTTTGGCTAAACGTGCTTTGTTGTTATTGTCGTCCCTGCTAACAAACACTGGCGGGCAGGAGTATTCTTTTCTCACAACTAGTAGTGTATGCCATACCTCGTTCTGCAGCTGGATGGCTTTAGATTCTAGAGTTTTTGGGCCCAGCCCACCAGAATTTTCTGAATAGCTTGTTGTAGCTACTCTTGCACGGTGTAAGCCTTCTTCGTTATTCTTTTACTAGGTAATATTCTATAAATTCTTAAGCATTTTGAAACTTCCGTGGGATCGAAGGGTTAAACAGCTACGTTTTAGGCGGGGATTCACAAAATGTTAATCACTCGAATCAGCAGTGGCTAGTATGGTTAGCAACCGTTGGTTAGCGTGGTTAATGTGGTTATGCTCTACACTACATAGTGTTAAGAGACGCTGTGAAAGTTGGTTTGCTGACCTGATTTTCCTCGGTTACACGTTCACGAATCCTAGCCTCGAAGGCCTTCAAAGAATCCACAATCGGTGCGGCTGCTGACCCTGGAGCTGCAAAAGAGATTGCGAGTTTTTCTTCTATACAATCACTTCTCTGCCGGAGATTCCGAACTGTCAAATATGGTCAAGTTCGGCATCAGAGTTCTAGTGTGCCTGAAAATGTTTACAAAAACTAACTTGACCTGGTAACCTGACTATGTAAGTGTACTTGAAACTGCTAGAACATAAGTAGATCTACATAGATTGTTTCCGGTTGGTGGGAGCGGGAGAGGAGATGTTTGACAATAGTTCTTTTAGGTAAAAATTTTCAATGCTGTGCTAGCTGAATTGGGATTCCATCAATTTTTCTCTTTATTCGGCTTATTATTAATTATTTAATATATATTTAATTATCTTATACTTAATTATTTATTTATTAATTCCAGAAATTTTGAATGCAGGACCTCACGACAAGACCTTACGATGACAATCAAACCACCTTATCGTGACAATTGAAAGGGGGAGACTAATACATGGTTCCTTGACAGGTTCGATTTCATTTTTGAGGTCGGCTGAGCGAGATGCCTAGCACTCCGTTACTCTCTATTTGGCTTATTTGCTCTGTCACATTCCTGTTTGCTTCCTTGCATCCCTGTTTTAGATTTCTTCATTGTTTTCTTCGTTGATGCTAATGAGTATGAACGCTTGAGCCCTTCGTGAATAAGTGAATACCATATATTTAGGACCGAATAAAAGCTGAATTACTTAATTGGTTCGATAACTAGTTTAGAACCCGATCCAGAAATCCAAATGTTCAACAAAGGGGAAGACCTCAATCTTTCCCTCACCTTCCTCAAGGGTTGCACTTCCTCCTCGAAAACCGGAGGTTCCGACTTATTCAATGTCGAATGTTTGAACTCGGATTTGTCCAATGCATCTGCAGGTGTAAAGCAGAATGGGAAAGTTTTCACATAAATAGATACGATGCTCCTAAAGTCACTTATTTTTTCTCATTATCCTTTTTAGTTACCTAGAGTCACTTTCATAAAATTCGAGGATGCGGAGATATGAGTGATTCTTTTTTTCAAGTTTTCTTCTTTTTGATATTGTTGTGAAAATTACTTTTTTCTCTGCATATTTCCGTTTTCCAGGAGCCAACATTTCCAAACCTTTCAGAAAAAAATTATCAATTCAGTTGATTACGAGCAATGGCAGATTGTAGTCGAATTTATTATTGTTTATTATTTACGACGGCGACTGCTCTCACGCACGAGTGGAACAAGATGCTTGTTGTAGGAGAATAATGGTGCTTCATTTCTCCCGAATAAATAAATTTCGGGCGACTTCTCTGCTACTAAATGCTGCTTCGGCCTACAATCAGCGTAGGATATAAAGTCGGCAGCTGGCTTTGATGTTGCGTTGAGATGGCTTTTTCAGCTCGTGGTTCAAGGGCAGTCAGTTTCCACGCCATTGTTCTGGATTCCATCCATGTGTAATCCATATTTCCGCCGCTCATGTGACGCTACGGGTTTCCACACCTATGCAAATCCCCGCGTAGTCGAAGTGGGCGGGCGTTGGAATTCCCACGGGTGGGGTGCAATGGGGTGGCGGACAGCGTCAGAAGGGGATCTAATCGAGCGTTCATCTTTGTCGTTTTGAACGAGCACTCATTGTGCGTAGTCCCCACTGGTTCCGCTCCTCCTCCTCCACAGCTCCTCCTAGGCGTCCGTACGTCCGCGTCCGCCCTCTTCAGCTGTCCCTCGCATTATGAAATGCCAAGCGTTGACGAGGGCGTGCGCAGTGCGATCGATTCGGTTTATTATGGCCTAGCCATTCAATGACCTCTGCATCCTGACCTAACACACTCGCTGGCCATGTATTTCCGCTCATCTGCACCCCGAAGCAGTTGTTTTCTTCGCCGATGCCGCTTTCAGTGCAGATCAATTTGTTTGCGCTTTCGTCTTCTCATCAAAAATTCACCATTCTGCGTTCGCATGCATTCTCATTAATTCGAAGACGATTGTACGGATGTGTAGGATTTCATAAATTTCTACGTTGTATCTATGAGGATATTCCTTGCTGTCAACATTGTTACTGTCATCGAGTGCTACTTCAACTTCATTCACATGCAGAAAATCTGAATTATTCCACAATTTCTTTGATTTCCCATCTTTAAAAACGAAAATGAATAAAATCCCCTGGTTTTTTCTACAATTTCACTATAGGAGCCAATTTCACTATGGAATCTTCTTATGATTTTTTCTTTCGTTTTCTCAGGTGATATTTCTGCTGCGTTAGCATATAGGACGAAGAGAATTATTCACTTACTAACTCACGTTTTGCAACCTCTTCCATTGACTTTTGAGGAAAGAGCATTCTGATCTACTACCAAGATTATATGACCTGCTTGATTTTCCCTGTTATCCATCCGAAACCAGGATATTCGCCTTCACATTGGTATTTTTCTTTCGAAAATTCGATTAATCCGACTTTTGGCCTTTCCTAATTGTTAATTTGTTTGGGCGGTCGAGTATTCTACGTTCAAGCATTTCAAACAATTACTAATCACTCGAATAACCGAGTTTTTTTAACCTCTGGAAGTCTCTTTTTGTTGCTTGATTATTTGTACATGTAGCTAAAATTTCGAGTTATTTGAATATCTGTTCGATATTATCCACTCGATAACCGAAAGCTCTCATCCATTCAAATCTTCGCAATCCTTTTTTTACAAGGCGTTCATATTCTACATACATGGCCGCTGAACAATCCCTTCCGGAAAACATCTCGCTCACAGCCTTTTCTGCGTGGAATTTTAATTTCGTTTTTTCTCAGTCATTGCAGTTACTACATCGATCTCGATTATTCATATTCCAATCAAAAAGGGTTCAATTTAAGTCTATGTACATTTTTTCCTCCAACTGATATAAAAATTGTTTTGTGTTGAGGTTATCGTAATCATCAAGTTGACTCTCCCAAGTAGTTTTTGTTTTGTTCTTATTTATCTAATTACCTTCGTTTCTTTTTGAACAATAAACTTTATGATTTCTCAGAAATGGAGAGTCTTTTTATTCTGATTGCTTGAGCTTCGCATTATTTCTCATCTTTTGTTTGTTTCTCATTTATAGAATACATGCTCGGGCTTCCATCTCATGTTAAATGGATTCTTGCCCACTGCTTTGTAATCGAATTTTTCCAAAGAGGTTCCACAGCTATTTCCGTAGCTTCAATAGCTCCGCTTTTTTGTTCCAAATTTGATTTCTCCTTTTTTTCATGGTTCACTCCAAAAGTGCCAACTCTATGCTTTTTCTTTGTTTTTGTCATCTTCAAGCTGTTGAACTAATAAGAAGTGAAAAAAAAATAATTGAAAACCAAAACAACTGAAATATCCTGAGGGTGCAACTTATTTCAGTTATTTACGTGCAGCGATTTCCATTGGAGCTATGATTTTTTGTCCCAATGTTACGTGTGTTCTATAGTCTTCTAGCAGCCTTGAGCGTTTGCGAAGCCATTAATCGAACGAACTCACTGCACAAATATCTTCCACTTATTTTTATGACCGCTCATTCTCTACACGTTTGCATTTACAGTAAATCTACGCGTCTATAACTGGCAAAGAAGGAGCAATGAACCTCTGCCCATAAATCCTGGCTTCTGGGCCCGGATGTACAAGTAATTTTAGTATGATTATTCATACACCTAGATAGCTACTGGGTATAGATAACGTCACGTATGGGTAAATACGTTGACGGGTACCAGGTAAAGGGGAAATTTGGGTACGTTAACACGTTTACCGCGAGTAATCTCAATGATGCATTTGGACCCCCGGGGGAAAATATCAGTTCGGGTGGTTAATTCACGTAGAACCCGATTTGATTGCTGATTTACTGCAAAATTCTCCGAGCTTTTAACTTCTTCTACTGATTTTCGTTGCTACTTTCCCACCACGTTTAACATGGGTAATCTCAATGATGCATCCGAGCCCTGCACCCTAGCTCACAACATTGTTTTCCTCTTTTTCTGAAGACGCAATATTTTAGAACTACATTTTGTTTTATTTCATGTTCAGCTCTTTTTATTTTCGGTTGCAGTCGCCCACTGAAAATGAAATTCCCAATTTTGCACTTATTCGTCGAGTACTCCTTCTGCATTTCATCTATTCTCGTTCTTATTCGGTTATTCTTTGGTGTTTGCATTGAACATTTTGCATACTTGCCCTTTGTATTTGCCACTTTTCCATTGAAATGCTGAA
>KN732920.1:0-10320 GCA_000816745.1 Ancylostoma duodenale | reverse complement strand
GTGTCCGGAATCACTTCCAAAACAGTAAGAGTCAGAAACAGACTCGCCCATAAAGAGAGTTTTTCCACGTTGTCGGTGGAGCCACAAGAAATGCTTTACAAAGATTTCCTAAGCAGTGGAACCATAATGACGATGTAGCTCTGCGCTACCCAAGCCTCGAATTTGGTGGGTGCCGTCCACGAAGAACGAGCAAATGTTCATTTCCTGCAAGATTATGCTCACGCTCACTTTGCAAACGCAGGTCGTGAGAAGACTCAGAATCTCGGTTCGGGATTTCTGTCACCCCTATTGTATTCGCCAAACCTAGCCCTGGAGGGCTTTTACCTTTTTCAGACCATGAGCAACCATCTATGGAAAATGAGGCATGGCAAACAACAAAGACTCGGGAATGAGGTGTCAAGTTTTTCGATCCACAGCCTCCTGCGCTTTGGCAGGAACGAACAAAGAAGCTGCCCAAAAGATGGGCAAAGTTACCACACAGTAATGGTAAATGTAGCATTGAGTGAGATTTTCTTTTGATGAAGAAAACCATTTCTAAAGAATTCGTTGAGAGTGTTGCAGAACTTTTTCATCAACCCAATACCTATCATTTCCAAAAAATGTAAATGAGCCCTTACTTCTCATTGATTATGAGGAGTCCGTGTGCAACTCAATAGTTGAGAAATTAGCCCGTTTCATGAATAGAATGGTTTTAGTTGATAACTTGTGATATTCTTTGACAACAGATCGTAGAAACTGCTCCAGTCGCCAAACAGCAGACATTTTCGAACCTCTGCGTGGAACGAAGAGCTCATTCGTTCCCAAATCGGGCAATTCGTTTTTGGTTCGCAAGATTGGAAGAGTTGCCATTATGCAATCACATAATTCCGCCAAGGTTTCATTTCCAAGTGATATGTTCTTGAATACAGCCTCTATTGATGCAAACGTTGTTAGCAAGTTAAAGGCAGCACCCGTTGAAATCCTCGACACCGAAACTGTCAGCACATCACAAATGTTCAACGAACACAAAGAATCATGACTTACCTGCGCAGAAATCCAAATGGAAGTCACGAACACACCACCGTTCCGCGAACAGAGCTCCCTTGCACGCGATAGCGCACATCCGCAGCGGGTCACCTCGTACAAGTGCGAACGCATACTGCGTGGCCGGACCCACGAGTGTCGAAGGGAGCGCGCTTAGTCGTAAGGGAAACAACACCCGTATTTTGTGAGTTTCTCATGTGTTTCGCGCCATTTCACTTTCGGATATGAGTTCTGGGTCCCAAATAACCCCAAAATCCAGCATATCCTGAACACTGCAGTTTGAACGGGTGCTGCCTTTGAAAGAGTTCAACCGAACTGTTTGGACGTGTTACCGGTTCATACTTTTCCGAAGCTGTAGAAAATAAAGCAACAGCCATGAATGTGATTGTCTTCATTGTTTTTATCAATTGATTCTCGGAGAACCATTGTGGAATAAAAGCGCCAATTTTTACAGCGTAAATTAAGCATGGAAAAACACTGTATAGTAAGGCACTAACCTAACACTTATTGTATTGCGGCTGTTGTTGAAACCTGTATCTGATGCTAAGATCTCTGTTTGTATGTCTGATGTCTAGAGCCTTTTTGAAAAACCTTTATACATATTTTATGATTTCAGCTACGAAGTATCTGCCAAGTAAATGCATGCATATAATAATGATCCTATCTGCTAACAATGGGCAAAAAACAGCCTGGCTGTAGCACTCAGCTCTGAAGAGCTCACTCAAACAGACTGGCTGTAAGGAGATTGAACCCTTAAAACAGTACGACAACCTAACAACATACGTTTTAGTATTCCCCTCATCTCGATGGTTTTATCGCAGAAAAGGCGCTAACAACGACAAACGAAGAGTGATTGCTGTGTGCGGAAGCTTTTTCCGGGACACTGCCTGAAAACATCCACATTATTGGGCATCTCTAGTTGCACGAATCATGCCTCCTAATCAGTAATGCCTGAAGGTTTTGTTCAGAAAATCCTTATTTAATATAGCTTAACAAGCAAGCAAATAGATTACAACTTTTGAGTTTTGTCCATGAGCTTTGTATTTTCTTAAATGACTTTCTTTGAGATATGAGAAATATCTGGAGATACAGGAGTACATATGTACAGGTATATGCATCAGTGGTGGACGCAGAAAGTGGGCGGGAGGGGAGAGGTGTGGGGAAAATGTGGGGCCTCCGCCGCTTCGAGGACCCAGATGGAAAATAAAATTATTGGGTTGATGAAAAAGTTCTGCAACACTTTTTATTCCCATTTCTAAAACGCAAAAGCAGCTTGACAGGAGGGATCTTCTGTCGGTATAGGGTAGTATGTTCTTGAAGCTTTCAAGTGAAGGGCATACGAGGGAAGCTCCATCAGTATCCGAGTAATAATGCCTTTGGCCAGTCGAGTCTCACATTGCTCCTTTGTCTATTATGATTTCCTGCAAGGACATCCTGTAAGAAGCGCCGACGCCAATATATGTAGGTTTGAAGGGACCGTTATTCATCATTCGACGGCCCTTCGATGATACCAGGGCTTCGAGTCTGACAAAATGATGCTTGAAAGTCACCCATGGTCTGGACGTGCGTCGACCGTTAATGATGACGATTTGCGGGACAACCTCAGGTCAGATGCCGACAACTGCAAGTTGGCGAAGATACACTAATGCGAGTATGTGACCGTCATCAAGCATCCTTGCTTTCTCGGTTTCAGCAAAGGTACCTAGTGCGTTGTGCGAATCTCATGAGTCATGCCGGGTGAGCATCGAGGAGTCGCTGTTTCTTTGACCACATGGGAAGGACTTTCTAAACGATATTGCAGGTGGGTACGCTATACGTAAGCTTATCCTGTACGCGAACAACGCACAGCAGTACCAGTGGATTCCGTGCCGGCAATCACTTCTACAACATTCAAAAGCAGACTCGCTCAAAAAGAGAGTTTTTCCATGTTGTCAGTGAAGCCACAAGGGATGCTTTGCTAAGATTTCCTGAGTAGTGGAACCATAATGACAGAGGAGCTCTGCGCTACCCAACCCTAGAAGTTGGCAGGTGCAATCCACGAAAAACGCACAAAACGAGCAAATGCTCATTTCCTGCAAGATGATGGTCATGGGCACTTTGCAAGTGCAGGTCGTGAGAGGACTCGTAATCCCGGTTCGGGATTTTTGTCACCCCTATTGTATTCGCGAGAACAGGCCCTGTCGGACTGTCACCTTTTTCTGACCATGAGCAACCATCTACGTAAAATGAGGCCTGGCAATTAACAGGGACTCGAAAATGAGGTGTCCAAGTTTTTCGATCAACAGCCTCCTGCGTTTTGGCAGGAAGGAACAGAGAAGCTGCCTAAAAGATGGGCAAAGTTACCATACATTAACGGTAAAAAACATACATTAATGGTACCATACATCAACCCAATAATAAGAACAAGAAATATGGTAATAAATAGTAAATAAAAATTATATTAAAAGTAATAGCAAATATAAGTAAAAATAAACTGATACAAGATTTTTATTTGTATTGTGAAGTAATTTCGAAAATTTGGCGACCCATTCTCGAGGAGAAGGGGCGCGCCCCACCCTTGAGTCCGCCACTGGTATGCGTAGATATTTGAAGACATACCCCAAATGTGAAGCACGTTGGTGACAAAGCGGATTTTGCGCGCTCCACCACGTGGGACCCGCGCGCTTCCGAGCGCGTGCGATCAGTGCTCGACCGGTTCGGCACGTGGTTTGGTAGTAATTGGTCAGTTAGTGATTTTCTTCTCTCACATAAGACGCCAGCTACTTTTATGTAGGTTATTTTTTGGTTGCAATTTTGTGAAGTTCTCTTCATGTTGCCTTTTGTTCTCTTTTCTTGGTTCTCCATTCCCATTCGTTATTGTCAAATTTTCTTTCTAAAGTTTATCGGCCCTTTAGTTGGCATAAAGTGTGCCGACTAGTCGTGCACGCACCTCGTTGTAGGCATTGCCTGCTCGAGTGGTCGTGCGCGTTGTCATGATGTGCTAATGAGTACGGGATTGGTTCCTAACATTCATCACATCAGTTTTAGTTTCTGTGCGACTCAGTCCTGTTGTACATTATAACGGTCGAAGATTGTGCTCTAACATGGCGGTCCGCACGCATATGGAATATTGATAACTTCTTGGTTGGTATTTTCAAACCATTCATTATTGAACTGCACTGCAAAGGTCACAAATCCAACTCCAGTTACTGGCCTTGGACTGTGTTTCTCACTACGAGCTGCAGTCTCTCCTGCTTGGAAGAGTGAGGGACGTAGTCCTCATCATCGATTGGTCCTCATCATTAGAAAAATTAGCTCAGTTTTCTTGTCCTTTAAAGATCTCGTACTTTTTCTAGGGGTGCTAGCTTGTCGGTTTCGTGTTTTCCATAATGAATGCTTTCGAATGTACACACATTTACTGAATAATACGCCTGTGGTATTCCGTTATTGTTTGCTCTCATAGTTTTGGTGGAGATAGAAATACGTTTTCACTAAACAGCTTCTCAGTTGACTCGACAATACCTGAACAGCGTGTGAAGGATAGAACTCGCGCACGAATCCTCTTGTTCAAAATGATAAGGAGATATGCGTTAGAGAATGTGAGAATATCGGAGGCGTATGGAATAAGCTTGACTGCTGTTACACCAGCTTCGGATTGGTTGTAAATAATGACCTAAATGAATTACTGCATTTGTGCTTTCGACCATCCTGATTGTGAATTAACAGAAATTCTTTTTTTAAATTCATTTTGGTGACAATTAGCATATATTCGAGTCTTTTTAGGACCGCTAGAGCCGGTTATTTGAGATTTTTACGCTGCCATTTGAGTGTGAAGGTACGGAAAACACTAAAAGTGTTATGCAGCGAGCAAGTTGCTTTCCACAACTTGCATCCACGCCGGAAGATCGACGGTTTTCTCTGATTTTTGAATGGAAGAATAGAGGTAACTGACAGACAAATTGAGTATTTGTCGTATAAGAAACAATCGTCCTTCAACACGCTGGTGCAAACACGCAGTGCACACTCATTCGTTTTCAAAGCAAATGTGCTGGTGAATCTACTTGAAGTAAAAGACGCAAACTCGAAGAGGATAGGCACCGTTCGGAAGCTCTACAGGCGTGGCTTCCTCATTCAACCGAATAGGAAATGGTGATTGTTCTTCCACATGCGATGGCCCGTACCGATAAAAGAGTGGTGCTGTAAAAGATTCTGACTATCCATAGTGCTCGTGTTCCAGTAACCAACATCCTCATTATTCACCCAATCCACTAGAATAGGTGCCTTGGAGTTGATTGCTGTTATTAGACTGGAGACAATACCTATAGATGTGTAGAGGATGCCGCGGAAAGTATACAGGTAACACAATAAGAACGTTACATGAGAGACTGTACGAACACGTATAAGCACTGTTAGCCCTGCTTTATACACTAAGGGAAGCCTTTCAAAGCACTGGATCCTGAGGCATGCAGAAGAACAGTGACTAGTCTCCACGGTAAGCGTTTTCTTCATCAAAGACGTTGGAGGTAAAATCATGAAAACCGAGGATGAACGAAGGCATGAGGCAGAGATTGCCACCAAACATGAGATAAGGGAGGTACTGCATCTGATTACGTGATTCGATCCGTATTCTTCATCATTTCATCACCGTTTATGTGGTGAGAGGAGATAGATGTCTTCCTTTGTTATCAATATCCTTTCTTTCTCAACGAGATCATAGGGAATAGGTTATTATTTCCGTGTCGGTTGTCAGGGTCATCGTTTTCGCCTTGCCACACGGTGCTTATCTAATGTTGCGGAATAGTTGGGTAACATTGTAATGTTTCTAGCATTTAAGGTCTCACGAAGGCATTAAATACCGGAGGCTCGCTCGAAGTAAACAAGTCTGATGAGACTTCAAACAAAGCGAAGGAGAGCTCACATATAGGATGAAAAATGCCGCTTCGATGAAGAAGTCTAGCAGTGCAAGTATGAACATATTGCGCTCTGCTTTGTCGTGGTTGTAAGTCTTGGCACGGATACAGAGGAATATTACTGATATGATATTGACAGCGGATGAAATTACCAAAAACACCGTCATAAAGACCAAGAGCTCTGTCATAACGTTAACCAGATCCTGAAGTTTCGTGAAATAATCCGACAGCGACCAACGGAAGAACCCAAAAAGGCATACCGCGCTAGTGAAGAGTACGAAGGAATTTGTGGCTTTGTCCCCTTCAAACCAGCTTTTATTAATGAGGTACTGATACGTCGAAAAGAATGGAGTCAGCAACGTTATGATGACGCTCGCGGGGAAAGCGTATCTCCATATCTAAATAGGGGTTGTTCTCGTTAACACATTCACAAAGTTATGCTTTCGGCATGGTACGTCACGTGGAACACGCGCATTTGAACACGCGTGGGTCCCGTGCTCAACCGCTTGAGCACGTGGTCTCACGCGTCGCACGATGCGTGTCAACCGGTTGAGCACATGGTTGCGAATGTGGTAAGATGTATAGTTCTTCGGGCAATCCTGTTCATTCCCCTCCATACTCCTCTCAGAACCTCTGCAACTGCTATGCTATTTGGCAAGCTTTTGGAATGCAAGTTTCTAAGTTCCGATCGCATCTGAAGCTTGCGAAATGAATGTATTGACGGTGCGCCGCAAGTAGCTCAGGTGGATTTTGTTCCACATCTTGCACAGATCAGCACTAAGGAGCTCAGTATTCCTGAAAAAGGTATTGCAGTTGCCTTTCTCTAAGATGCCTCTATTTGATAATCTAGGAGATATTCATTCTTGGACTAGGAACCCATTGGAACCCCATGGAATGGTATTCAAACTGACCCTTGACAGTAAGCCTACAGAATATTGGTTTCTTACACTGCAACCAAATTCTGATAAGGTACGGGTGGATTCATCTTGTGGTGTGAGTCAAGTTAAGAAAGCAAATGGTTATTAAAACAGTGTTTGGCTGAGGAAGGGCGTGGACAGGCCTGGCACGTACGAGGTATGCGCGGGTGGCACAGAGAAGTTTGGAGGGGGGAGGGGGGTGAAGGGGTGACATCTATATATGTAATGTGGAAGAAAAACCTAGGAGGACTTGTGTTACAACAAAAAAAAGACATTCTGCGTGACTGATGCATTACCGAAGGTGTGTACTGCATATCTAGTGCAATTTCGCAGTACGACCTACTCTTTCAAAGTGAGTATGTTTCTGTGACCAATAGGTGTGTTTCAGTAATTGTGTAGTTCTTATGTATAACCAGTCTATTATCTGCTTTTCCTTTGTTTCTTATGGTGGTTTTTCCTCCAGGAACCCTAATGTTTTTGGATATTTTAGTCTCAAAGTTCTGGCCGTCCGAGCATTTAGATGGCGGGGATCCTATTATTTTCCGTCGCCGCGTCTTCCTCTACTATATTCTTTTCTAACATATAGGAAAAAAAAACTTACTTTTTCATGCTTAACTGGGTGCGTGATCACAGTCATTCGATAGAGTGATATAAAGAAAGTCATATAAGTCTGCACATATGCAAAGTGCATTGCAAGCCAGTTGCTCTGAAACATTGCATTAAAATTGATACTCTCTTCCTCCTATATATTTGTTGTACTATATCTGGTTGAGAAAAGATAAATGTCCGCTGCCTTCGCTACCACACTTCTCAACCTTAGTAAAAAAAATTTTTAACGTGATTGCATACTCATTTCAAAGGACGATCTATCTACGTCCACTAACGCATGAATTGCGCAGTACTAATCAACTTCTAATTAAGAAAAATTGGAAAGTTATAAAAGTCGTGGAAATTTCTTCTGCTTGTCATGCAACATCAAACGTTGAAGTACCGTTAGAACTTTGTGCAGTGCCTTCGTAGAAATGTCGTTCAGCCACTGGGTCATTTCCGGGCTGAAATCGCTTTCTAAAAATACCCTCGAACGTGGGTGACTAGATCGAAGCTCCAAACTATCGACCCTCCGACTGCTTTCATTCCCTGATTCGGACTTTCAATTCATCCGAACCACCATTGCGTAGTCATGACATAGTACTACAAAACTGCCAAAGTGAACCAGCCATTACTTACAAGAAAAGAGTTTGGAAACCACAAGAACGAGATCAGAATCAGGATGAGTTGCCATTTCTGCTCTCAAAGAGGTGAATTCTGCTAGGAGAGCATCGGTAGGTGTGGAAGAAGTCCGGGTCAATAATCAAAAAAATGAGCACCTCTTAGTCTGAGATGTTGAACTTTTGTCCCGGCAAAAAAACCATGTTACACAAACGAACGTTTATATTTAATCAACCTGGTATAACCTATATTAATGTCTTTAACGAATAATTAATGACAAATCACATACAATTGTGGGTACAATAGCTGGCGCCTTTGTATATACAATACTTAACCAGCTTTTGCTGTCGATAACTGCAGCAAGCTGATAAGCATAGAACGAATTCGTGAAGACGAAAACGTTCTGAAATCATTTGTATGAACGATATTAACATCGAACGTTCTTGTCTCTTCTGTTGTTATGCCTTACAGGTTGTTAAAGATCACTTTTATTGGCCAACGTTTCGGCAACACGCCGTTATCAAGGCCTGAAAGTGGATCAGTTTCTATGAATTTATGATGTACACCACCAAACACCTTTTCTGAACCATGCATTCAATTCATCTCAACTAGCTGCCGGTAAAAGCCAGACGTGGGAGACGAACTCACCAAGTGCACCACCAAAAGGCGGAGGGTCTATCCGCACCGCAATATACGACTGTCACCAGCGGATGAATGAGCATTGCTCTGCTCGCACTATCGGTGACAATCTTATAGCTCGCATAATGGTACGAACGGCATCAAGTCACTGGCTATCGATATCTGCTCATTTCTGTTGTTCATTCTAGGATTCCGCGCTGAAATCCAGAATGCTTCGAGAGCTTTCTTCGCCGAGATTTCTGGCTCATGAGCCAGAATCGTGCACGCCACATCGTAATCATTCCCATCATGGTCTTCGCGTCTGTGTTTTCCTAGTGGTTTCACCAAACTTTCCCGCCTTTTACTAGCCAGATGTTCATTTATTCGCACATGAAGGGGTCGACCGGTCTCACCGATGTAGAAAGCATGGCAGCTCAAGCACTCGATTTTGTAAACAACTCCCGTTTTAGTGCAATCCCCACTTCTTCCATACGGACATATGACGCAATTTTCGGTATTGCATGTTTTGTCATAAAGTCTATTTCGGACCAACTGCCGCCTGATATTGTCATTAGGGATGTTGATTAGAACAACATCATCTTGCAGTTGTGCCCTCAATAGACATTTATTTATTGCGTTGGTTATCCGATCCGAAATGAAGGGAATACATAGAGGAAGTTTGTTACAACATTCATTTGTTTTGTTCACACTGCCAGCTTTGCGATGTTTTACTCGTGAGACGTAACCGTTTTCGCGTGCTATAGCTGTGGCCAACCGTGCGGATTCTTGGCGTTCTGCCTCACCGCTACACACACCCATCGCTGTTTTGAACATATTACGAATTATAGCACGTTTCATAGTCATCGGGTGAGCCGACCTAGCATGTACGACGATGTTCTTTGAACTCTCCTTGCGATACCATTTTACATTAACCATGCCATTCGATAACTTCAGCTGCGTGTTGAGGAACGGCAGCCAACCTTCTCGGGGGGTTTCTCTAGTTAACTTTATGTACTGCGATTGCTCATTCAATATTCTGAAACATTCATCCATTTCTGATTGGGTGGATGTAATCACACAGCAATCATCGATGTAGCGGCAGTACAGTAATGGTTGTCGTGAGAGCACTGGTTCTTCTATTTTACCCATGTAGCAAATAGCAAGCACCGGTGCTAACCTCTGCCCCATCGCCAGTCCTCTAATCTGGGAGAAGTACCTTCCAGACCATTTGAAAACGTTGCAATTGAGACATTCCTTGACCAGAGTCATGATGCGTGCTCTACTAAGTCCATATGTCTCAATCTCCTTTTCATAAAGCCCCAGCATTTCACTCAATGCATGTAATGCACCATCGATTGAGACATTCGTATAGAGCGATGTTACGTCAAACGACTCTATTACACAATTTTGAACGAAGTTGGTCTTGTTCAATTGGTCTAGGAAATGCCTTGTATTTGGTAAATGCGACGGAATTTTGGTCAGCAGTTGGCTCACGATTTTATTGAGAAACCATGATATTCGATCGGTTGGACCGCCCACACAGCTAACAATAGGTCGAATCTTGTATTGATTTACTGGCACGGATTTAAAGTCGAAACCGGAGAGTTTATGCGTTTTTACGAGACTGTAAAATACGGGACAGTTTGGGTTGTCGATCTTCAGTC
>KN732911.1:0-10183 GCA_000816745.1 Ancylostoma duodenale | reverse complement strand
CAAAACAATGATGACTGTCAGCATCAGAGGCATCCAGACGACCTATGATGCCGCTGACGAAGAGCTCATAAATGCATGGCGAGTTCGCGGTGAGTATAGGCGAGACATATTGAGACTATTCTGGAATACAAATAGTCATCTCATGTGTCAGGGTTTCATCTTGTGAGGTCACGAGATATTTAACAGATAAATGGAACAAATAACTATGTACCTAGAGGAGAAAAATAGCGTAGTTATGGCTTAGTAGGAAGTACACAGACTGGCCCCGTTGCCAGGCTATGACAGGAAAACACCAAGCTATCATCTAGAGGACGCTGAGCATTATGTGGTGAATACTTATTGGTCTCGTTCTTCAAACACCATTCGACAAAACAGACACATTCATCACCAGGCTACTCTTGGCGACGACAACCCAGAGAGGCCCGCCGTCTCCGCGGGCTTGACAGGTCTACTGAGAATCTAGTAATCACTATAGGTCTTCGGGTCGGGATCTGTACCTCCGTGACTCAGAGGTCATTGAGAGACAGAGCCTCAAATCTCCTAGCGCCTAAATGTGAACACTAAACACTTCACGGCTGGGATTGACGAACGCATAACCAAGCAAATCCAGCTAGCTGACCAACTTTCGCGTCCTGCGTCTCCTAAAATTACACAGTCTATAAGATAATCAATCACGCCAAACGTCGTTGCCTTAAACGTGATTTAAGATCGATGAATCCCAGTCCACGTTGCTTGTAGTTTTCGAAGGTCCTGCTCGACCATTAGATTCTCCCTCTTATTCTCATCTGGGAATACTTTTGCAAGAATGTAACTACTCTAGCCGCTCTGATACGTACCACTAACTCTTTTAGAAAGAGTCCTCAGCAAAAGCACCGGAAACCCTATAGAATACCCCTCGGAGAGTCAGAGAGCTTAACCATCTCTGAAGCTACACCTACTTCAAAATTTGAGACCAGCACGTAAAATATTTAGTAAGTTCAAAAGCTTGAAGAGAGAGCACTTTATGGGCTTGCATGTAAGCTATCTGAATGCAAATTAGCAATGCAGTGTTTAGGCCTCCATCTGTGAATTTGGCTCTCAACCAACCCAAAATGTGATGTATGACACTCCAAATCGACATTACAGAGTGAAAACAAAGTCCTGGCCAAATATAACAAAACTTCAAACAGGGAGAAATTTACCTGGGCTATGCAGCATTCATGCGGTTCAAGAAACCACTCTTGGATTTTTTCCATTTTTTTACTTGTTTTTATACAGTACTGATCTCTCCATCATTCCAGACTCCTCTCAGCAGTAGAGAAGGTAAGAATAGAGACAGGAAAATGGTTGGTCTCTCAGACAAGGCATGAGACAACGCCGGGATTGGTCTCCACTAGAAGCAAAAACACCATAACATGACCGTAGCCTATGCAGCTTACCAGGAGGATAGAAAGCGAACGTCAGCAGAGTTTCCCATTGATATACTGCATACAAATAGCGATCACGGTGAACAGAATGTTCTTATAAACAAAATAAGCTCATCAGCGTTCTCTGGACTTCGATGTGCTCTACGTACCTTCTTACATCACCTAATCTCATTGCCAAGAACACTGCACTTTAGGTGCACGAATTTGCTTAGTGGTTCCGGAACACTCTGCAATTTAAGAATTTTTTTGAAATCTATTCCAGAGCAGAATCGCTGGGAATCTCTTAGGATTAAAGGAGGTGGAATGGAAATTCATCGTGCAGGTGAAAAAAGGATCACACACTTTTTCCACAGAAATTGAGTGCTTGTCTGAAAATGTGCGGATACGTATCCTAGCATTTTTCTTTGGGAAAATGAACCGATGAGATGTGCAACGATGCAACAGAGGGAGATACCATACTTGTTATCCTATATATGTATCTCTATTACGGCAATCCATGGAGGACATATTTGTACGGCGAATGGTTTGTGGAAGTCTGGGGGAATTACTGCTATTAAAGAGAATAACGCCAATAATCCAAAATTTAAATGATGGATAATGCATATAAGTGTTGGCGTACTTTCATAGACATGCATATATGTACATAGACATGCGAGCCTATTCGATAGGCAGAAATTGTAGCATAACTTCTATCGCGGTTATTTCCAAATCATCATCGGATCCTCTCAGTATTTTACCTACAATTAAGCTAGTGATGAAGACAACGGGTCTTGCACAAGAGTAATATGTAACTAATCCATTGCCGAAACGGGACATGGATCATGAGGATTTATAGGCCACAAAGGGAAGTGATGAGCTCTTTTGTTCACAAATATCCATGAAGAGCGCAACAATGTCCTCCGACGACCCTTGTTTCCGAAGAGTGTGCTTCTAGTCAAAAGAAATGTTCTCAGAACCGAGAAAAGCTATTTAGGAAGACTTTGTCGACGTATAGAAGATCAATAACGGATTGAGAATCTCAAGATCGTAGTAAGTAGCTCCTCTGGCACTCTAAAGTTAAAGCTACGAGCAAACATTACAGTAAGCGAGAGATGTGGACTGGCGCTCAAGGCATAGAACTCTAGCCAAACAGGCAACATTTCTAGTCGAGTGCAGTGGGCGTGGCTTTACAGAAAACCCTTTAAAAAGGGCCTCACAAAGCAGTATGTTCTTTCAGAAAAGTTTCAACAGAAATTTCTCGCATGATGCCACTAACACTTAAAATTTTACTGCTTTAGTCTGAGTAATCGCGTGCAAAATGTTTTATAGTTCCACAAAAATTCGTTGAGAAAACTTCATGAAATCCCAAATCACCATGGAGAACTAAGCGAACGAGCAAACTTTCTGAAGTTCCAGCATTTCATACAAAAATTACAGAACTCTTGAGAGAATCTCAGCAAAATGTTAACAACAATATGTAGAAAGACAGATACTGTCTCTTGCTCTTCACTGCCACCTACGACGCCGGATGAACACTACTTCGCGGATAAGGCCACATTAGGGCTTTAAATGAAGCTCCACCATAAGTACTTCGTCAAAAGCACGTGTTCTGGGCTTCCAACAAGATCAGCTAACGGCGATAGAATTCATCACAAGAAACTCTTTTGGACTTTCGGAAAATGTGCCAAATTTGGTACAATTTGCATATTCATGTTCTTCTAGTTTTAAATGATGTTGTACTTGAGCACCGGCATGCATATGGATGATGTTCTTGCACAAATAGACGGTGCAATCGTAATGGCGCTGATGAGAAGCGCGCGCACATCCTTTCCAAAGTCCATTGAAAAACTCCTCCCACCTGCAACAGGTGAAGGGAAAAAGGGGAGCCGGTCAAGAGGTACGCCGTGACGCAACCGCGCCGCATGCGTGCGCTGCCTACGTCCAGGCAGGTCCCTGGAATTCGATGCATTGAATGGCATCGGTGGCCACCTCTTCACAGTTTGTCGGCTCCGATCGCGTTCATTTGTCCTGCTCAAGGTTAGAAAACTTGTTCATTTCCCCTCAGTACTGTTCGCAGCTTTGAAGGCTGCAGCCGCGAAGCGCACACGGATCGACCAATCACAGCTCTGCAGCGTACTTTTTGTCACGCACCCAAGAGTCGAAACAACTGATGGCTGGTGGTCGGTTAACGAAACAAACACCCTGTGCAACGCCTCAGAAGACTATGTAAGGTACAACTTCCATAGTGTATGTAGCGTGACCCGTCGAAGACGAGGTTGGTTACCGTACATCGTGAATGTGGTTTTCGTAACTGCGAACTATTTTGAGATTTTTGGTTCAGAACAATCCATCGGATGTTGCTCAAAATTTTCACCTATGGCTCTATGAATAATTGTCACTCAGAAACGAAAAAACGGAGAAATTTTTTCTGAACAAAGAGTCATGGAACATCTTATCCCATAAACGTCTTCCCTACTCTTGCAAAAGCTGAGTTTTTTCTTGGCATGGATATTGATCTAGAGCATGTTTCACTTTGCTTTTTGCATCATTATTAATGTCGTTGTTTGTCGGCTAAGCACTCGTAGCATTAGTTACAGACTGCTTTCCGAAATGGGAGAAGGCGGCACTTTTTCATCTTCCACAACAGGGCGATCTGTGGATGTAGGGACCAATTTGTCTTAATGTTTCTCTCATTGGTGCGTCTTCGGCGTATTCAAATAGATAAACAAAAAGAAACAAATAAGAAAACAGATATAGCGACTCTGCTACAAAACCTTACGGCGTACTGCAGGAAACTTATACCAACGATTCATATTTATGGCTCAGACATGGAATGGCTCTCAATAGGGGAGGATGACGAAGTGTCTAGATGGACGTCTGACTACGGCTTGACCAAACGAAGCCTCGCCGCGCGATGAATGATGATGCGTAGTAGACGATGTGCCAACACAAAAACATATTGAAAAGTTCCAGAAATCGTCTGCCGGATAGACAGCAGGCAGTACATTCACTGGTGATTAAGGGCTTAATGGTCCAGAATGATTACAAAAAAGGAAAGAGGAAAAGAGAAGGGGTGCAGTTCTAAATTATATCAAAGGAATGAGTATTCTTCGAAAATTCCTCACCTGGTTGGCAAGTTTGAACAGGTTTCTGTGGTTATGTTACAAGATCAAAATCCACCGTGTTTTCACCGGCACGAAAACAAATCTGCTTCACCAAACCTGTTTGGCAGTGGATTATTTATTTATTTATTTATCTATCTAGTTATTGTAGAAACTTCAGATATGGTAGGATGGTGCTATCCCGGAGCCTCATTTAGTATAAGTTTCTTCGTGTCGTTGATAGTACAGACTCCTGTTTTCAATCTTTTATTGGCTAGCTTTCAGTGAATAACACCTTCGTCAGGCCCAGAATACATTCCAACATATGTTCCAGTACTCATGACAACAATGATGTTACAGAGGAATGAGTAACTAGACTGACCAGGCTAGGCAAACAAGATGACAAACAGCACAGTAAGCAAGTCAGTAGACGAATGAGAGCTACAGAGGAAGCGACATAAGAGACATGGTCACAATCACGACCGCTCTACGTGATAAGCCTGAGGCCGTCGATAAGCTCATCCTTGTTGTTTATTTCCGGCGTGAGACGCTTTATCTCAAGAGCCTCGAGCAACTTCCTTTCCAACGGATTTTCTAGTGAGCGGTGTAGTACCGTAACCTTAACTCCAGGCGGATCTTCCCGTGTGTGGTGCAGGGTACTATGTTAGGGGAGGAATACCACTCGTATTGCCTTTCCTCAATGACCAATGTGCGAAGGACGTCAATCAAATCGTGAAATCATCAGGTCTTCCGATAAAACTGATACTCCGACCACCACCCAACCTGAGGAGCTTGCTTGTGTCTTCACGGATCTACGAAGAAAAATGTAGGAGGAATGGTTGCACATATTGCACAGAGAGAAAAATATGTCAACTGCAGGGAACAGTTTACATGGTAACATGTGATGGATGCGGTAAAAAGTATATTGGAGAGACTGCAAGACCTCTTCACAAACGTATCGATGAACATCTAAGAGCATTGCGAAATCCTGCTTCCTACCCGAACAGCAGCTTTTCGCATCACCGTACCCTGCACCACACACGGGAAGATCCGCCTGGAGTTAAGGTTACGGTACTACACCGCTCACTAGAAAATCCGTTGGAAAGGAAGTTGCTCGAGGCTCTTGCGATAAAGCGTCTCACGCCGGAAATAAACAACAAGGATGAGCTTATAGACGGCCTCAGGCTCATCACGTAGAGCGGTCGTGATTGTGACCATGTCTCTTATGTCGCTTCCTCTGTAGCTCTCATTCGTCTACTGACTTGCTTACTGTGCTGTTTGTCATCTTGTTTGCCTAGCCTGGTCAGTCTAGTTACTCATTCCTCTGTAACATCATTGTTGTCATGAGTACTGGAACATATGTTGGAATGTATTCTAGGCCTGACGAAGGTGTTATTCACCGAAAGCTAGCCAATAAAAGATTGAAAACGATTATCGGACACTTACCACCTGCGCGCGTCAGGCCCCGGTAGAACAGCGTCTAGAGGGCCGCTGTTCCAAGTTCTTTCCCACGAAGAACAGGTCATGTTTGACCAAAGGTGACTAATAAAGTGTTAGATGAGTCAAAGCATCTCTTTAACCGCTTTTGGCTCTTCCTTCCCAGGTTCAAAAAGGCAAAACGGCCTGACGCTACGGGTGGTAAGTGTTCGTAGACGACGAAGTCGCATTAGCATTCTTACTGTGATGAAACTCTGAAACGATGGAACGCTCTCTGGTACAGTAAAAAAGGTATTGCTTAGAGTTTCCAGCGCAAGTTCCTATAGCCTTCAAACTTCAAACATTCCTCCGCTTTCTGAACCACAGAAATTTGCTTTCTGTTGCAGAACTTCCTGTTATTCTCGGATAAATGCTCCAAATTCGCAAACTTCACGCTGTGTAAATCAAATTCAAGCCCATAACGTCCATGAAGACAGAATGCAAATTTCTAAGGCAATTTCCTCGTGCATCCTCATCAAAGTTCATCATGTGTGCATTTTGGTGTCACGGAAAGAAGTTTCTTTGCAACATGAATTTTCCAGGAATTCAAGCTGAACACATGTTTCACGAAAGTATTCGCGAAAGAGAGGTTGCTGGAGCTCAGGTTTCCAACAAGGAAAATTCATGTCTGGGCTTTTTCTTATTTCTTCTGGATAGTAAAAAGAAGAACGTCCTTCCTAGAGGATTCATATTTATTTATACCTGGAGAAGAAAAAAAAGAAGAGAGTCTCGTATGACAGGAATGTTGACGTAAACCACATGAGAAGGTGATCACAATGCAATTCAGTCGCGTAAAATCAGTTAGGGCGTTGATCAGCGTAAGCAGTAAGCAAATCAAATCGCAGCTGCTGAAGCCCAACAAGGAAACAAGGATGCTGCTATGGAAGTCGAGGCAGAAGAGATGCAAAAAATGTGTGTGTGTGTTTGTCACATACAGGAAGCTCAATCCAAAAGAGAGCCTGAAAATATATTTAATTTCCAGAACTCTTCCTGAATTAGCTGATCATCCTATAGGAAATAATTCCGGCAGAGAGCCTGTTCACCCTCTATTGCAGAACTACGACCATGAATGCTATGAAAAGAAGTCAGCGGCGAAATAAAGCGAACATTTTTGGGAGAAAATGTGGAGTTGTTTTCATGTTTGTTGTTGCTGTGTTTGACCATTGAATTTTTTAAATACTGGTACATTTATGCAATTAAATATTAGGATAGTAGTGAACATCAGATGCCGCTTGCTATGACGTTCACTTACGTAGCAGCGTCCCATATGGAAAGGTCCTCTTGATCAAGTACTTGAGCAGAATACGTGAAAAATGAGTAACGAAAAAAAAAAAGAACGCATGAAGTTCTAGTTTCTTTTAGGTTCTAATCCCAGTATTTCTCAGTAGAAAGCAGCCGTCCATTCAAAAAATATGCATCCCCTTTTCGACTTCTACGTGCTCATTGGGCTTAGCATTGCTTGAAACGAAACCCTTTGTTTGAAAACCACGAACAAATTTAAACAGAATGGGCAAGCAGTTTCATCCCAACCATGGAGGTCTTCAGAGCCAACAAACATCCACAGTTTTTGAACCAACAGCTGATTTGAAGCAAAGCAAAGTTAGCCGACTTTGCATTAAAGCCGCTAGCCAGCCATTGGGTACTAAACTACGGTATGAACCTATAAGTTTTGTTCATTTTTAGCGCTTTATTCCGCGCTAGAACTGTTTCACTTTGAGCGCTTTGCTATTTTTTACCAAGTCCTGAAGTGTTTGTAATGTTTGACGTACATACGTACCATTCTTGGTGCATCAAATACAAAAATTAATTAATAAATGAAGAAATAAGTGAACAGTTTGTATGAGCAACCTATCTGTTGTCAAATCTGCTGTTTTGACAGGAAAGGGAGGAAGTTTAGCCTGCTGAGTTCTCCACAGTGCAAAATATCTACTATAATTGTGATCAGACCATTCATTACCAGTGCTATCATATTTTGATGAAATAAAAGCAAAAATTTGAGCATGGCCCATATGGGAGTGAACGCAGAACATACATATACATATGTAGATAACCCTATAAAATCTCATTAACGTAAAGAAATTTAGTCGGGTTTCAAATTGGAGATTTGATTTGAAATGATTCGAATTGGTTAGCCGAAATTTTTTGAATAATATCAAAGAATTCGAATTGGTTAGTTGAAACTTTCTGAATAATATCAAAGACCAGCGTCCTAATAAATATTAATAACGGAGGTTGTTTTAATGAAAATCCCGAGAACGCCAGGAATTAAGGTGTTTGTGAAGCAACTGGTTTGAATATGGAAGAGTAAGGGCGATTCATATCAGATGCGTGCGTCGGTCGCGCGTCAGACGCATGGATCCATTCGCGGAGGATGTCCAAGAAAGACCAGTCAATGCCCACCCTGGATCAAAGTACCGTGCTATCGCAGTGAACAGCTTTGAGGCCGCCAAGTGGGCCTGACCTGCGTCTGAGCTGCGTCAACTCTGTGACTCGGCCTATCGCTCACCATATAGACGCACGCGTGTCGACCGCACGCATCTAGCATAAATCGCCCTCAGCTACTTCAAAAATCATGACCAGGCTAGAGGATCACGCTCACTACAGCTGCTACTCTGCAGAATGAGCTGAGGTCCACAGCGAATTCCATTTCTGGAGTGTTTTCATGGGAGAATCCATAATGACACTAAGCGATTAACGTCCAACAAATAGTAGTGTCCAATAAAAATTCCATGAGATTACTGTGAAACCCGATATTTCCCACCAGTTTTCTGCAATTGCACAATTGCACAACCACAATGTAGCAAACAAACAGAAAACACAGCGAAAATGTGTAAATACACATGTTGTTTTGTTCTCCTCACCAGTAATGAGTTTCTGGATGTGAATGCAATTCAGAAGACAGCGCTAACGTTGTTGAACCTTCGGTCGTGCAGAAGTCCAACGAATTCTGACGTCGACGTGGCGATAAAGTTCAAACGAGGACGACGGCAAATTGTAGACGAATCGCAGTTCGAGAAGTGCCTTACTATTTTCGCATGCAGAATGAAGTCACAAGACATCCAGGAACTCTACTTTCTTCGGGCGACGGCGAAAAACGCTAGGATTTGCAAGAGAGCATCCCCAAGAAGGCTGTGGCGCATAAAATAGTACGCATCGGTTAGCGAAAGTTGGTCAGTAAAGCATGAACAGGGAAGGAGCAAAAAAGGTTCCTATAGAAGGTCAGCGTAGGTGAAACTCGCAGTTATCTAACGTCTTCTTCTACAGGGTACACCAAGGGAAAGCTAATGAGCTCCACTTCTTGAATAGGCACATCTGAGCAATTCCGGAAGCACCTTCTTTACTTCTTACTCGTTATTTATTCAACGTGTTCTTCTTCATTTTTTGATTTTTTTTACTGTTTTCAACTTTCATTTCAAGAGCTAAGCACAAGCGCCAGAATCTGATCATTTTCTCCCAAAAGAAATACTTTGGTCTTGTGATCTTTTCATGACGAGTTGTAAGGCATCCAGAAAAAAAAAAGTCGCCAGAAATGCGGCTAAAAAAATTGATGTGCCAAAAAACAATAGAATTTGTGGAAAAAAACCTAGGACTTATCACATTAAATGTAATTGACTATTGTAATTTTTTGTGGTAAAATTTTACAAACTATTGGGAGAGTCCAACAAAAGATCCATAGAGGTAAGAGAAAGTATAAACGCCTTGAAGCAGCATAAACATGAAAGATGTTTTGTTGAACTAAGGGGTTGCTGAATCCCTGAACTTCCTGCTCAAATTATAGCTACTTTTTTATGCAGGATCCATGAATGGACTACGATTAATGCTTGGACAATGGACCACAGCTAAATTAGGAGGAGTGATGGATGATGTTGTACTACTACTTAAGTACTGCTTGCGGAAGTACCAACATTTTACGGATAAGTGCAGCACAACACTGAGGCTAAGGACGAAAAGCATACGAAATGTGATCAAGATTAATGGACTTGTACTATGAAAGTCTTCTGAGCGAAACCATATAATGTTACAATGGAATGCCCTCAATGCACTTCATGGGAATAATGGATAACTGAAGCCACGATAGCCATCTTCATGAGCGTTAATAAGAAAATGACGTTAGTTCATTGTTTTCCTTCTATGTACGCTGATTTCTCTATGTAGTGGTTCAACAAATGCTCTCAAATAATCTGCTGATGCCATCTGAGATTTCCACGTGAATCCTATGTA
>KN732910.1:0-10336 GCA_000816745.1 Ancylostoma duodenale | reverse complement strand
GGTACATTACCCGTATCTAACACTCTCGCTTGTATCTCTAACTGCTCGTCTATTCTCAATCTCAATGGTGAGTTCCGTCTGGTGGTCTCCAGAGAGCTGGATTTGCTAAAAATGGATGAGTTTTGTTCAGGTTCCAACTAAAGGATCTGACCAAAGCGCCGAGATGTCGAATGAAGAGAATTCGCGTCTTCCACCTCCTCCTGAACCTCACAGAAATGAGGTATGACAAATTTAACGCTTTCAATGCGCTATTATCCCTGTCTGCGAGTTTCAGTTTTGAAAGTATGATTGGGTTGGCGCTCAGCTGTCAACCATGCTGAAAGCGTCACAAGCAAGTCCATATCGCACAGCAATAAGCTCTTCCGTTACCATTGCTCAGCATTGATCTTGCATCGGTCATCAACCGGTTTTTGCGATGGGAGCAGTTGCACTGAGACAACAGACTGCACTGGCTCCTCGACGAGAATCAACGCGATTCCACGTGTCAGTTTAAACGGCACAGTCTGTGTTTGGATCGCAGAGATAAAAGAGACAGCACTCTTGGCTACCTATAGATGTCGGCAAGGACTTGTTGTGTCCGTCTCGAGACACCAACAACCTTGTATAGTCTGCTTCAGTGGGTACTATAGTTGGGGAAGGGTCAGAGATTAAAAAAAGCACGGGAAAGTGCGGAGCAGTTGGAGAGGATGACGAGAAAACCGTCACAAGCCAGTATAGACAATACGCACTGTTATTCAACTACCACTCGCCTTTGAGGGAGACTATAACTAGATTTATCCGTGCCCAAGCTGTCACTGCGTTTGTTGCGACCCCCAATCCATGAGGATATCTCGAATTTACAACACAAAAATCGACGCAACAGTATATTCATTGTTCGGTCTACTCGACGCCTGCAATATAGACGACTTGTACTAGACTATTCTTGACACCTACCATTGACCCGCATCAGACGCACGCATTCATTTGCGAATGATTTTCTATGAAGACCGGTCAATGCGGCATGAATATCCTCAATGAAAAGAATAGCTCCATTTATAGTGTATCCGAGTCCGATCTGTTCGGATAAGAAAGGATACGTATCGATTCTCGTCGGACAGATACGGATAAGGATCAATATGTATCTTTTCTTATCCGACCGGATCGGACTCCGATTCACTATAAATGTAGCAAATGTGCGACCGCACATTTGCTACATTTACATGAGACGACATGAGAGGGATGAAAACGGATGAGAGTCAATGTGGTGTACATCATAATACAGGATGGGCCAAAATTATGGGTACTGCCTGCGCGCAGTGAATTTGCTCAAGTATTGGCAAGCTTCAAGATACGATTTCTTAAATTTTTCCTATAGTACAAATCTTCTACTTCATGGTTGCGGGACATCTAATACCCAACTTGCTGAGGGGCGTGGCCGGCCTCATGCAAGCTGCAGGCAGTACTAGTAAGGGACGACTATGTACAAGGCATTTGACCACAGAACTCTATTCATACAAGATTGAAACGTTCTGAAAGAGGAAAAGCTGCAGCAGAAAGAGTTCTGGTTGAGGTTCTCTGTGGACTCTCTGCTGCTGACCTTTGCATCGATTAGGCGTAGCGATCATTCAGCAAGTTGGTCTGTATAGGACTAAATTCCCTCTACAAATTAAGGGTAGAACTCTTCTGAGACTCTTCCAAGACCTAAAACCGTTTGTCTGAGCAAATGGATTGTCTTTCAACATTATTGCACGCAACATCCTAACAAGGAGCACTCCGCGCGCCCGCCGCGATTGGTCAGGAGTGAGTTTGAGTATTAGATGTCCGTAAACGCAACAAGGTTTAGACACGCACGAGTTGTAGCCCTTCAAAAATGTACAAGAGCTTTATCCACAGGATGGTACAATATATCAAAGCCCTGGAGGCATTAGTTTTACCCGCGGAAGATACCGTCTCTCAAAAATTTGTGCCAAAATCTCAAGGAAACGGTGTGGCTGACGCATGCCGATCAGCCGTTTCCATCAGATCTCTTGTGAAGGGAACATATTGAGCCATCAATAAGGGCAACTGTGAGGAAACAATGTAGAGGGACTTCTTAATTGAGAACAAGTATTACCCGATCGTGGAGCCCACAAGAAGGTCCATGAATGGTGCTAGCAAAACTTTTTCAAACCGTCGACTTCAGTCGGTGGCCTACCAACTCCTTCAGCCTCCGCCCATTGGATTACTCTATCTGGATGATCCCTAGATCAAATGCATGTTAGGGGCCACATATTAGCCTTGCGTGGCTTGGAGAAGCTTTTCACAGAAACTAGAGAATGAACGTGCCGGACACAACACTTGCCTGGTAAGTCTGAAGGCCCTATATCGACATTGATAGAGTAACATTCGGAATCAAACGTAGATTATTGTTGCTGTAGGAGCACCTAACATTCTCTCTTAGAGACTTCCCCTAAATTATGGCTTCTTCGTTCAGGGAGTTAAATTTGTCTGGTGCCCATAATTTTGCTCTACCCTGTATAGTATGAATTCTAATGTCTCATAAATGTGTATGAATTTTGGTGGAAGTTCATAGTTTCACCCGTCACTAACGCTTACATGGGTTAATTCTGAAATGGCGGAGACTGTGATGTCATTACTACTGGACTGTTCTGCGCTATAACTTCATGTTTTACACCATAAATGCACGACAACTAGTCAATTTCAGAGCCTTTCTAGCGAAGAAGTAGTGAAGAAGATCTGCTTCGCAAGTGGATGTGATGTTGGTTCGCAGCCAATTTCCGGAGACGCCGCCATTCCTGATCAGGAATACTTGGATCAGCTCATTCGTGACAAGAGCGACCTCCGCTCGGTTCACGCAGCTCCATTTCGTCATTTGAGCAGATTGATTGATAGAGGTATGAAGGAATCAGGGCTCAAGTTTCAGTGGCATTTCTCTAGTCATTCCAGAAATCGCTCGTGTCGTTGCCGCCATGTCCGCGCAGGTGCATGTCGATGACGACGTCGCTGAAGAAGAACGTGGAGAGAAAGTCTGCCTGACCGAGATGATCCTTGTTCCGGTGGATCGCTATCCTAGGGTACTGATCTAGAAGTCTGCCATAACACCTGCTGAGTATTTAGTGGCTCATGTTTCAGTACAATTTCGTTGGACGCATACTGGGCCCTCGTGGAATGACCGCCAAGCAGCTGGAGGAAGACACTGGATGCAAGATTATGGTCCGAGGAAGGGGTTCAAGCCGCATGGTATTCTGCTTCTATATAGGTCTTGATTGGATAACTGGGAAGAAGTGGGTGTGAAAATCCTGAATTTCAGAGTGGTTCGAGACGCGAACGCAGCAACGACACAGAGCCGCTTCACGTGCTCATTCAGTGTGAAGACTACGAGAAGAGAGCTCAGCAGAAGATGCGAAACGCTGTGGAGGCGATCAACCAGCTATTGCACCCTCCTGTGAGTTGACTCTTCCAGAAATTCTTCCATGCAATTGAATGCTCTAATATTTAGCCAGAGGGCAAGGACGAGCTAAAGCGCAAGCAGCTGATTGAGCTCTCGATCATCAACGGCACCTACCGCCCAACGTCCGCCACCAAAAGTGCGATGCGTGAGTGTTCCTGACAAGGGTTAGGATCTACGATCTGCACCAACGTGCTTTAGGTAACCCCGAATCCACAAGACCCTCGTCGCCGGCACACTTTCCCGCAGCGGTAGAAAACTCGTCCTACTCCGAACAAGCCCGCCTTCTTTCACAGTTCGCTGAGGCTGCCAAACAAGGCAAAAAGAAGTACGTAAACCTGTTACACAGCTGGCTGGTACAGAATGTGGAGCGCTGTACCTGGGGGGAGCTAAGTGGCTGAGCTCCGCGATTGGCCAGCTGGACCAATCGTAGAACCTGGCTGCAACGCCCTTCTGATGATCTTCTGCAGCCATCGGGGTCAGTGAGAGTAACACTCCACTACCACCATGCTCCAGCAGAAGCACAGTGTTTTACGAGAGAACGTCGGCTTTTATATGGTTTTGTGGGTTCCTTTGTAGGATGCTGACAGCCTTCCACTCATTTTTTTTCAGTGAAATAGAGGAGCAGTATGCAGCGCTGATCCAGATGCTCTCAACGCTTAATCCGATGCAACAGACCAATAACGTGAACTGCAACTACTACGACTACTACAAGAATCTTCTTTCGTATGTGTAAGCCACACTTTGCTTCAACTACAACAGGTAACGATTAGCTTTACTGTCCTTTTCAGGTGCACTCTGAGCGATCCAGGATTCCTGACCACCCTTCTGCAGTCGCTCGACCCTTACGGAATGGGCGTTCGCACGGGGATGCACCAGGCTCAGCAGCACCACCACCACATGATGGGGCAGTCGGTGTCCCCGAACCCGATCCCACACGCCAACCTCCATCAGTACCTCACTGCGGCCGCGATGCTCAACTCGGCGCCGTTCCCCACCGACGGCTCGGGCGATGGGCCCAAAAACAAAATCCGCAACTCCGCGTAGTTTATGTGATACTTTTTCTTTCTTCTTCCTCGTTAGTGGCTCGATATTCGCCTGTTAGTTTTCTTTCTATGTAGTAACCTGCGCTACAGCATTGACTCAATCTTTGTTTAACGTTCCTCTCCTTTGTTTAGTTTTCTCGTCGTCAACACAGCTGCGAATTTCTGCCATTTAACATTTCTGTTATCGTAATAGTAATAAAAATGTGTTCTTTTGTTTTGGTTCCGAACCTAGGACAAGGAAATTATCGTAAGTGTTGTCTTTAAAGGCAGTGCCTTTCTCAAAAATCGCTTTGAAGATTTCTACTTAACTCGAGTCTGACCTGAATTAGAGTCCTTCTCAAAATCGCAAGTTACCACAGTGGGTAAGTGTCCTTTACATTGCACTTAATAAACCAAAAGAGAGGGTAGTTACGAAGAATCTGATACTGCTGCCGAAAACATCGGTATAGTTGACATGTCTCAAAATCAACGGAAACCTTGAGTTTTGGAGGGGTTTTATTAGGTTGGTGCATAATTAATGCGGCTTTTTTCGCGACTCCTTTTCTCGTTAAAAACTAATGCTTTTTGAACGTTTTTTTTTTCATGTAATTATTCCTCTTCTTTCGTTTAGTAACGGCGCTATTTAGACTGTTTCCATGTTCACCATCTCATGCTGTACCACTTCGAGAAAGGTAGGGATGCAGCACAGTCGTTCCGCAATCTAAAAGGAATTTTGGTTGAAGAAGAATCGGCAGAGCCAAGCCGAAAAATATTCGAGTGATTTATCTCGGTAGGCACAATCCTACAGATGAAGAAGGAAGAGCTCCACGAATCAAATTTCGACGACCAGGGACTTTCGGCAGCCGTGGAAGGGAAGGAGGCTGGATTGACGAGATTCCTCAGAAACGGGGCCTGCTCGTTTTGCCACAAAAAATCTGTAGAAATTCAAACATTGTTCCTGCCTGAGAGTTTGGTGGACCGATTTGGTCAATCTCCAAGCTTTTCTGAGCCGTTTGAGAGGAAGTACCTTGGTCGAGTGGTTCATATTGAAAAGTTCGGACAGCATTTTCCTTGTCCAGCTTTCGTCCTCTTCCAGGCTGCTCAAAATTCCTGGTGCTTGGGATTTGATGACCAACTTCTTCTTTCTTCATCTGTGAAGCTCATACTCTACGAATATAAACGATCATTCAACTCAGCCTTGTTGATTGGTCCATCTTTGAAAGGCTCGCTGAGATCACGGACTGACTGTGCTCCATACCAACTTTTCCTGAAGTGGTGGAGCATGTTATAGCGGATTTGGATGCGGCTTTTGATGGCACCTTTAATAAGTGGAAAGCGAGAATTGTTTTCGTAAAAAATGCAATCGAAAAGCTTCAATTTTCATCGAGAAAAGAAGTCGCGAAAAAGCCGCATCAATTATGCACCAACCTAATACTTTTCCGAGTTCCGAAACACAGCGGTTATATGTGACGACTTGTGCTTCACCACTAATGAGCTGTTGTTGCTGTGTTATTCTAGACAAGGTAACACGAGTCGACCACGTACATTAAAAGCAGGCTCCACCTCGTTCCGCGTGTTGTAGGTAGTATCAACGTATCCTAGACCTTCTCGCCATGTTGGTCCCAGTAGTACATCAATAGCCATAATGACGACGAAGCCCTCGTTTCTGGAAGGGTTGAAATGGCTATATTTTGGAGCCGGGAGGCGGTTCGCTCCTAACTGTGCGGCTACTCGCCACAAATGCAGCGTTGGCCAACGTGTCTTGGCGTGTTCAATCGATAAGATCAGCGGCTTCACACGTCAACTGGGGTTAGCGAACTGTTACAGACCCCGCACCTGAGGACGGATTAGAATGCCGTTTGACATGACAATTAGGTATACCGCTGGAATCAGCGTGTCAAAGCGATCCAGAATCCGCTATTGCCCCAACTACGAGAAAGAGGTTTGACTATGTCTCTAAGCACGGACTACTGGCACGAATCACATTCGGTTGCGCCCATGTAAAACAGTATAGCCATTTCGCAGTTTCTCAAATATATCATTAGAATCAGCGCGTCCAGCTGGGCCCGAACCTATTAACCCCCGAAAATTGATAATGAGCTGAGACCATATCTACGAGAAAGTGAGTGGCCGAAGTAAATGAAACCCTTCTCGTGAAGTGTCATGCATAAGTGCCTTCGATTAAGAACTCAGTAAGTTGCAAGACCACCCGACCCTGACAAATGTGCGCTAGGAACGCAGCCAAAACACAGTAATAAACACAATACGTCGAGAAGAAACCCTAGCTGGACCTCCTCCCAGGTGCTGCCATCTTTACCTCAATTGCTGTCATTCTTTGGCAGTTGCTACTAAAAGGGCGAAAGCTTAAGCAGCAGTTGCGCAGGATCTCTTCACAGAAGCTTGGCAGCAACTGGGAAGCGATGCTGCTAGGCATTGTACTCGACGTATTACGCCGTTCAGTCTTCGTTCCTGCTGCATAGCTGTGATAAGATGTACAAACCAGCACACCATCTCTCAAACAGATCTGATAACTGATTGTCAAAACATAAAAATTTTTCCAATTATACTCACGATGATGGAAAGACAATAGGTCCCTTCATGCTGATATAATATCATTGACTGTGATAAAAAAGGTGGACTTCAAAGATAAAACTATTGAGAAATTACTTCCAATGTCGAATAATTGAAAGTAAGTGCTTTAATGGCAATAAAGATGTACCACTAAAGCAATCCAAATAATTTTTCACTTATTTCATAACGTCTCTTCAGAAAAATTAGGCCCCTCTTCCAAAAACAGTCATCGTAAAGTCTTTAATTCACAAATGCTCTGAACCAACTCCCGATTTAAGGAAAAAAAAACAGAAATCAAGTCATGCTGTAAACTACGCACAATCAAGTACACCGTATAGCTCACCGATATTCCTTACTGCGGTTCCTGTGAGCTCATTTGAGCAGGATAGATGGTAAGCTAAACCGCCAACTCGGCTGTGTCCTGAAATGTGAAGAGGAGAGTTCAAAATCATTAGCACTTTTGTTTCCAAAAAATAGTAGATGTTGTGGAAAGGCGATCACGGTTACGGGTCATCTCACAGGCAAGTATTTGTTCAGCTTCGCAAGCTGAGAAACTTTTCAATGCTTATGTGAATTTTGTTGATGTATGGAAGCAATCAGGCATTGCAATTTTGCACAGCCTTTGTTGTGTGGAACAGCTTTTCACCATTCATGCATATTTATGCAACTGTTCTATCGCTATGTACTTCTCAACAAAGATATTTTTCGTGCTTTCATCCGATTCAGACTCACTTCATACATTTAATATTGTGTGCACGGATTCCTCCTGAAGTTCCGATTTTTCTCCTTTTTGAGCGAGATATTTCATTATACTGTAATCATTGAGTTATTTACTTATTATCTAATCATTGATTATCGGCGAGAAATGGGTCCGAGCGTTGTCAGAGTGCGACTACGTACATCGCTCCTTCCCAGCGACAGGGCTTCGGTTCATGAAGACCATTATCGTTGTATAACCTGTTCTACGCCATTACCTCACACGTTCGTATTGGATTAAACACGTCATGAGCTCATATTGTAAATACACATAGAGGACGAGGTTGTAGCAATTATTTTGCATTTTTACATTGAAAAAAAACATTGCAAGACGAACAGATGGACCCAAGAGGTATAACGTTCTGGTGTCCATGGGACTATTCCAGACAGAAAGGCGGACCACCGGATTGTTGAAGAAAACAATTTGAAGAAATATAAGGAAGATCATGGCAATATCTAATAGACAACAAGAGAGAACTTAGAAGGAGTCTGGAGCACCTACTTCACTAAAGTTAAGGAGGAAGAATATTGTCTTCAAGTAACATGTAAATAACAAGTAACATTGAAAAAAAAAGATTTGGAATTCCGCACATCACTTCTTTTTCATTCCTAATTCTTACGATTTTCCGAAAGCAAAAAAGGAAAGGTGTAGGCGTATCTGGGGAATTGCTCCGGGTTTGTATTTAGTAATGCTTGCAGCACAAAATAGAGTTAACTGAGTGAAGGTGTTTTCAGCGATTTCAGTTTGTAGGTGTTAGATGCATACACACTGAAAATCCAGCTTCGGGAATGATGTCCAACGATTCCATGACCTTAGAAATCACTCAAAATCCAAGAAGAACTGCTGTCAACGAAGCAAACGTGAAATGAATTGAACATTGAACTCCTGACATGCCGAGCACAATGGCTAGAGCTCTCTCGAAAGGCGCATCATTTTTGATATAAGATTACGTCTAAACCAGGAAACTTATGTGGTCGAGCTGATAGTGAAACTCATAACATTCATCAGTTCTACCAAATGTGATTATCTGCCCTTCCAAGATGGTCGCTCGACTTCCAGGCTCATAAGTAGTAGTGATTACACAATGCCTAAGAATGTATTAGATGTACGAGTAGATTCAGTACAGCCTGACGAGGACTCCTATTTTGTGTGAAACTTATCCCGCTGAGGTGAGCGTAGCTCAGTACTACAAAGCCCACTGTCGCTCGTACGATCGACGTTCGAACGCGATTCAGGCCAATTCATCCTCCGGGGTCGCTGATTTGATACCAGAAGAGTCTGGGAGGATCACCCCGCAAGTCACTGTATGTACATATAGGCCACATACGCACTCAAAGCCTCAACACTCAGAATCTCAGACGAACTAGAATGCGTGGCTCATCCCACAAATCAGGTTTGATTAACGCCGACCACTTCATCCTTTATCCTCTATCTATCTCCTGAATTCCATGTATACACTTGCACATAGACCTCTGGAGTACCGAATCAATCCATACTACATAGTTGAGATCATTCGCACAACCCCTCAGAAATGAGATCTATGCACCATGCAATGTACAATCCTAACCAACCAACCCACCCACCCCCGTTGCTGACCTTTGCCTCGTGTCGCAGCTTATCGGCCATGTGTCACCTATGCAAGCTAGTACTTAGGGAGTTACTGCGTGGCTGAAAAAGTGTAAAAACACATGGAGCGCAGGTAAGCTGGCATTCCACGTTGTTATGCGAAGCAAATGCAGGGAAGCGATCTACATGTGGTTCTGATTAATCAGTATTGTACATATTATAGTTGCAGACGACTGTGAGAATGGCATTGACCACTAGGTCGTTAAATCAAAGACACTCCATGAAACGTGCCCCTACGTCAGAAATATGAGGACAAATCAAAGGAATCTTGCATGCTGAGAAACTGATCACAACGATAACATGCTTTTAAGGACATCAGCCAGAGCGAATTCAGCTAAAGGCGCACGGAAGCAAGAACTTAAAACGGGCGCGATCTGTCGCAGCTTATCATTTTGAGTTGCTCCACACCTCGTCAATTTCAAATTCTTGATTTAGGTCTGCTTCAATATTGATATTTCTAGTGGTGGCTACTTTGCATTTATAGGCAACACCGAAAAACTTTTGTCAGCAGTTACCACTTGCCGAGTAGAGTCGTGATCATCCAGATTCAATCCTGTCTTCCCCGATTACGCCGCTTCCCAAACGCTGAGCAAAGTCGCCGTGAAGCCATTTTATTGTGGACATTTGGTTCTCGTTCTGATTCAATCTTAGGTGTGTCATGTTCATATGTCTCAGCGAATTTGGTCGGACGAGGACCGTCAAGACAAGATGGTACGAACAAGGAAACCCGGGCCCGTATCGAATATAATTTATCCAGTCGGATAAACACGCTCCAGCGGATATGTTGGTGTGTTTCAGTGAATCTGCTATCCAATAAAAAGATATCCTCGGAAATGCAAATCCACTCGCATCACTACAAGATATGTTTTCCCGTTTGATTTCCACTTGATAACGATCCATGATCCACTCCATCTTCATTTCGTGTTGTCT
>KN732909.1:0-10340 GCA_000816745.1 Ancylostoma duodenale | reverse complement strand
TTAAAAAAACTTAGTCAGGGTGGGGATGAAAAATGAAATAGATAAGAATACTAACTTTAATGTAAAATATTAATATTGAACAAGTAGAAAAAATACTCAAAAATGTTCGTAGAAAGAAACAAAAATAAGCTGACGCTGGATTTTTGACCATTTCATAGATATTTTTGAGAAGTTCGACAATTCTCGAAGCGGGGCCCACCCCTCCCTCTCCGAGTCGGCCACTGGTAGGGGAAGCAGCATATACTTCACCATGACCTCTACATCGTAACTTACATCTTAACTTACGTTTAAAAAAACTTAGTCAGGGTGGGGATGAAAAATGAAATTGATAAGAATACTAACTTTAATGTAAAATATTAATATTGAACAAGTAGAAAAAATACTCAAAAATGTTCGCAAAAAGAAACAAAAATAAGCTGACGCTGGATTTTTGACCATTTCATAAATATTTTTGAGAAGTTCGGCAATTCTCGGAGCGGGGCCCACCCCTCCCTCTCCGAATCGGTCACTGGTAGGGAAAGCAACATTTACTTCACCATGACCTCTACATCGTTACTTACGTTTAAAAAAAACTTAGTGAACTTGTCTTTACTTTTTCCTTACATTCTTATCATATGTTGAGTTAATTACATCTTCCAAAAACTTTGTGTATGGGTAAGCATAAATGTACAAGAAGATGCCAAATTATCGTAAGTAGTTGTTAATTGTAATGTCGATGGAATGTGAACGACAAATAGAAACTTTTGAAAATGCAGGTTCAGGACCGAATATTCGAGTCGAATATATTCATTCATTCGGCCTCCAGAAATATTGCACTATTCGAACTATTCATTCATTCGGGTAGTCCGAAATGTTTGGTATTCGAATAATTCGTTCATTCGCACATTGTTAAAAGTGGAATATTCGAACTATTCATATTTCGAATAATTGAAATAATGCAATATTCGAATTATTCAAAAGTTCGAATATTTGAAAAATCGTCGAATATTCCCAAGTGTAATACCTAGTACTATCCTGTGCTAGTAATTAGCTGTGTGAGACTTTCTTAATGAGCCCCACTTAAAACCTCAAAGAGATTTACTGAACCTGCTACTTTTTACCAAGCTTTTTTAAATGCTTTTCCCTATCTCTGCCCAGTTCATTCGCTTAATATTGTTGAGAACTTAATTAATGAAGGATAATTGGTGCGAAATTAGATTTTATTCTTTCTTAATTTTCTCGAGCTAAGTTTAGACCGCGAACACTATAAAAAATTCCAAAACGTACTCTGAAATTGCACTGATGTACTCGCAGTGGGCGGGTGATTGCAATTTTCTTGATTGCTCATGAAGATGGCGAAAGCCGGTGGCAACAAATTACAGACGCAATTAAAATCGCGACATTTCTCAGAGTAATTAACGGCAATTTGGCTAATTGCACGGAAGCCTTATTAAGAATCCACAGCTAGAGGCTATTCTAGAAACGTGACATTTATGGAAGCTGCCTGAGAGGCGGGTCGCTTTCTCTAGTGGCAGCCAGGAAAACACACATTTGTTTTCCACGTCTCATCTCTGGAAACTGTAGCAGCTTGATTTTATTCTCTTTTAACCTTATTTTTTATTCATCCGTTCCCGTCCAAATGTGTGGCAGTATTTCGGCCATGATGGCTGGGAAGGAGAGGTGCTTCCTCCTCACCTTACTGCAGTGAGGTGCCGAGCATTTAACGCCTTCAAATTCGAGGCGATAATTGAACGGAGTTAATCCAAATTGAAAAATTCCCGGCGTAGGCCCCGTTAGGAAGGGAGGCGGAAGAATTGCTAAGTGGCTAATTCCAAGGTTTACCGAAAGGACAGCTTTCGAAATTGAAGCCAGTATCAAAGAAATTTGTGGTTTTTTCAAATATTTTTTTCGTATTCCAAGGCTTTGAGCCACACAGATCTCATGGCAGTAAACGCTGGAATTGAGCAAAACCCACGAGAAGTGCAAGAAATCAAGCGATTGCTTCCTTTGTGCTTGAATACCGCACGTTTTGGGACGTTGCTGTGTTCCGCCACGAATACCACAGGCCCACAATTGCTTAGAAGTGACAGAGCTTGCGTAAACCGGCGCGTCGTACTCGTACTTGAGTTCAAATGCTTGGTTCACTACTGTGAGTGGAGTATCTCTTTAAAGCTAAGTCATCATCCTTTGCGTTGCTTTCGCATTTGTGATGTGCTATTGACAGTGTTTTTCACCCTTGTCAATTTAACACAACAACGAAATTTTGACGAACGCTGTCCTCGAGAGACGTCCTATTTCATTGCAGACACCGAGACTTGAAATACGCAAACCCTTGTTTCTGATACTTGTTTTTTCCTATCCTTGCAGAAAATTGCATCCTAAACCTATGTAGAGTACTGTTGGTTTTCCATGCCCAGCACATAGGAAACTGGAGCTCATTGCCCGCGAAATGAGACGCGGGATTCATGAACGTTCCCAGAAAGGATCTGAGCGTCCCGCTCAGCCGAAGGGAATATTTTCCATGGGAAGATGTGAAATATTTTGCTTTCTCCACAAATACTGGTCACAGCTAGCTGAGACGAGTCGCTATGACAAAAAAAAACAGATATTTTCTGCTTGGACAACACGTCCACTTTAGAAGAGCGGATAGTTCATAACCAGTCCAGGAACGTTCACGAATCCCTTCATAGATCAGCAAACTATTTCGGGCTACGCGCATATTTGACCCTTGTGACTGTAATAACGCTATTGTACCTGTTGTTACCATATTAGGATGTAGTTGCAAGAATCACTGCACATGCTCTTGCTGAACCACTATTTTACTCGGTTTGCAGTAGTGGTATGTGGGTGCTACATGTTTGGATGTGAGCTATGCCCAAGCTCGGCGTGAGACTATCTCAACCATTCTCAACTAGTTACCTGACCTTTTACTCACTTGGGATACTAGCAATAGATCCAACATAAAAAACATAGAACCACGTTCAATTAACAAGATTTTTGGAACTGGAAGACTTGCTTCAAACGAGCTCATAACTGCTAGCATTTGGACCCATCAGCACCCCCCCCCCCCCCCGCTACTTGCAATATTATTCGGACGTGTTTTCGATGGCTCATTTCATTTTACGAGAGTTCAGAGAAGCTAGTCCATTAGACGGACTCTACTTCGCCCCGACTTGAGTTCCTGGATACAGGTCTTAGTCGTTTGCATATCTACTCTTCAGAATTCTGAGTTTCGGCTTATTTGTTTCCCAGTCCGATACCATGAGAGCAATTTCGTATCTTTTAGAAAATGCTTACAGTGCAATTTCCAAATGCCGACTCGAATCTATTTCCTCGTACTGGTGAAAATGGACATGTTTCACCACACCGATATCCAACTGCCTTTTTCTTAATTCTCAGATGTTTCTCCAAAGATTTCACCCAAATAAGGACATGAACGTATGGGAACGAGTATCGTCTCAGGTACATTCGTGGCAATGTTCAAGAACACTGATTCTGATTGATTATTCTTGATTTGTTGAGGAGCTCCGTTTACAATTTATTCCGGTTAGCTTTCGGCAATTAATGCCTTCGTCAGACCTTAATTTTCATACAATACAACATCATCGGCATGCAAACAAACACAAGCAAATTGACAACGGTACCGTGTGGTGAGGCAATGACTGAACACTGATTCTGCTTGAGCTTCTTCTTGGAGCCTCATACCTGGAGAGAGAGGGGCGACAAAGCTTTGCGATTAGCCAGTTCTTCCAACTGGTCTATCGTAAATTTCGGACGCACCGCCCTTCCCAGCTATAGGGCCGTGAATTTCACTAGCATTTGCGATCCACAGTAAGGGAATTATTCTCACGTTCTTTGAGGATGACTTTCGCCAGATGTTGAAATAATACTCCTCATTTATTTTTGTGCGACTAAATAGCACAAATTTCCGTAGTGTATAGAGACTAATTAGTCAATATGGGTACGCCGACATAACACGTCCTCGCACCCGTTTGCACTTTCTAGGAGCGTTTCTTCATCATTTTTGAAAGATACAATGACTCTTTGAGAATCTACTGAATGCTAAAATACGCTGTATTGCCATAGCCGTTCGACAGTACACCTTGTTCACAACTCTTTTCTTGTTGAACCGTGAAGTTTCTAATTTTGATGAATGATGCAGCCACTCACTGCAAATGCTCAGAGCTACTAGGATCCTCACAGCGCTTGCAAATTTTTATAAGGATAGTTTTTTTTCACTCAAGAAGGTCAGAATCTTTGACTTTGAACTACATTCTCACATTCAAGTAATGTGAATCTTCCGCTAATGGAATTTTCAACAAAACCGAACTTTTCCAACAAGCTGATTTATGTCCAACAAAATTGCAGTGGCTGGGACGGAATCCTGACATCTGTGGAGCACTTCTCCATCTACCGAATGTTCTCTTTATCTTTTAGGTCACACCATACCTGTACCTTCCCCTTTTACATGATTTCATAAGCAACATCATCGACCAGTCACGCTATTTCGTTTCGGGCACACAAAGAGTTGAGCACTTTATTATGAGTCACGAGGTTCCAGTGAAAGCACTGCGAGTGAAAAAAAATTAATAAGTTGGATGAGATGAAAACAATTAGGGTTAATATAAGAATAGTTGACACATTGTCCAGTGTGCCTACGGTATATGAGCAGATAGATAATATGATTATGAAATATGACTCCACCTCTGGGCCACTTTAACCTGCTGGAAAACACTACCCTTTAAAATCCCTGCGCTTTGACTCGATCCACAGCGTTATCTCGGTGTCTTCTGTTGCACTGTTGCACTCCACGACAGAGGGCGCATGCATCATTGGGATTACACAAGGTAGACGTGTTAAGAGCACACAAATCTACCCAGAGTTAACACGGGTATCAATACGTTTACCCTAGGTAATCTTAGTGATGCATCCACACCCAGAGACTCACCCAGATGCAGACTTGAGGGTTCCAATCGTTGGTCGTATGACGATTTTGCAGCTGGGGTTGCCAGCTCGTGACACCCTTGAATTCAGCTCATGAGCCATGCCTTGTTCCGAACTATTACGAGCTCGGCTCGCGCACTCTGTGACGAACTTGGGAGGATTAGTACTACCCCAAAAGAACAATATTTGAAAAATATTACTTCCGAAAATGCCATCAAGTCGCTGGGAGTGATATCCAGACAAGATTCTGTGCAGGCACTCAAATAGTGTACAGTATAGTGTAGAATACAAATACTCACCTGACTCTCTGGTTACTTCTAAGGTGAGCTCTATATGGGTGTGCTCATACATTATCGCGGCACAACTGTCGTGCATATGCAAAATGTTCTGGTCCCGTGGTTCAGGGTGCACACGCATTATATAGAAATTGTAACAACGTAATGGGTATAGGTATCCTACCACCGGTCTATACGGTAGATTTGGTGTAGATAAATTCGGAGAAAATTCTCAAAATTTTAATGACTGGATTTCCAATTTTAAACAAAATTGTGTTAAACAGAAATAACTTAGACAAGAAACAAATTAAACGCATTCAATAAGTTTCTTTTACGTTACTGACTAGTGCAGGAAGAAACTTATCACACTGATACGTCTTCGTATAAGGATAGGGCACAAAACGAAAACCAAACTGATACTAATTGCAAGCAAAACATATACGGCACGTTATCGTATCCTTTGTGTCGATAGACGCGAATCAGATGTACAGTAACCCGACGGTGGTATTTACCCCTCCGATCTTCGTTTATTCAAGATATTCGGAATCTACAGTATGTATGAATTATTTTATTTGGCGTGTAATATTCTCAAATAATGATGCACCCTCGTGCTTACTCAGCCGAGCTGTGATGTGCAGATAAATAAATAAGCATGTCGTCGTTTCCTTGCGCTCAATGAGCACATAGCCTTTGCACAGCTATTGTTCACGAATGAACACAAAACAAATGTGAAACTTAGTGCTTAACCTAATTATGAGCTCATTAATGGTGAAAAGGTAATCAAAATCTGTTAATTTAGAGTCTAATTCATTATTTAATTCTTAGTCATAACCTTGCTTTTCAATTAAAAAAGTCCCCTGTGCATATTGGTAACTTAAATTTGGGATAATTAGATTAAGAAATAGGAAGGCCGTTGTACTCAATTTATTCGCCCAGAAAGCATTTTATGGCGCTTCAGATAATATACAAGTTGTTTTGCATTTCCCAGTTTCTTGCCGTCTAAAAAATTACTTCCAATTGGCACAGCACCTAATCAATGCTCTCCTACTAAGGGTGTTAGTTTCCATTGGCCAAATCCTTTTGTGCTGTGTAGAGAGTCGCAACTTCTACGAAACCGTGATGACGGCGGATGAGAGATGGGTATCTCTTGAATATGAAGACAGAAAAAAAAACTCACTGGTTAATCTCAGCTATCTTTTCCCTGAGAGTGCCTATTCCAGTCCTTAAATCCGACGTGAACGAACGGAAGGTAATGCTGCAACTCGCAATGACATATCAGAGGATTGATCTACTCAGAGATGATGAAGTTCACTGCAAATTTCACTGCGTGATGGACTAGGCACTCCATTGTTGTCATATGGAAACTGTGGCTATAAAACCTATCCAAACAAAGGGCCCGACTAACCGCCGCGAAAATGACCCAGTCAAAACCAAGTAATAGAGAGGAAGTAGAACCCCATGAATCGCAGTGTAGTCCTTAATTTTTTTGCAACATATGTTAGACTATTACTGGTTTACTGCAGCATGTTGTGGTCTCCATCAAAGAAGCTATGCACTGATGCACTAGAAAAGGTTTAGAAGAGATATGCGTGGCGTATATTTGCAAGGAACAGACTGTTCCTTGTGTCTTACAAAGACCGACTTTCACGTCTCCAGAGTAATACTGTAGAATCAAGAAGATGTATGCTTGACCAGTGTTTCATTTACAAGATGGTATTTGGAGAAGTTGACATGGATATCAACGCCTTGTTCACTTTCTCAGAACTCGCTGCTAGAACAAGAGATCATCGATTCAGATTTATTTTCCCCAAGGCTCATCTTCTGCAGTTTCGTAGCTCTTTTATGGGGCGAGCCGTTAAGACTTGGAACGAACTTACACTTTCAATTGCTCAATCTTCTTCAGCAGCGGTATTCGTTTCAAGAATTACCAAGTACTTCAAGGACAGGGGATTCTACTAAGTCCTTCTCATTAGATTATTCGAGCAAGCATGGAACGTCTGATTTTGGACGAAGAAGTGTGAGTATCAAGTCACGAGGAGCGTTTTCAACATCATGTCTAATCTTTGGAAGGAGTTGCTATCAGGGCTGCGATTCATGAAACGACAAAGAAGCAAACCAACGGTGGTTGATGTAGTTAGCTATCGTATAAACTACGTAATGGTAGGAGACGCAGGATGCGAGAGTTGGTTCGCTAGCCTGGTTTCGCTTGGTTATGCGTTCATGATTCCTAGCCCAGATAAAACAAGGTTTTGCCAATACTCAGTTCCCAACCTTGGTCTCTGGATTAAGCAGCTAGGTTCTGCAAAAAAGGCTCAAAAATTGGCATTCGTTTTTGAGGATCAAACTGTGGGAAATTCGTTTATCGAGGCTCTTCACCTTGACGTATTGCCTTGAATACCTCAATATTATTGAATTACAAACGTCACACTTTGCGCTTTAGCTGGCCTTGTTTGACTCTCGTGTTTCTCCTATTCGCTCCCGGTACAGCTTCCAGGACATCTTTATTCAGGCTCATTATAGGGTTCACTTTGGAGGTTCATATCACCTGAGCGGAACTTCCCAGAGAAACTCTGTTTACTGCCTTCACTAGCCAAATGTCTTCTGAACATTTCACTAGCGTTTCCACCTTTATCTGCTCTAGTGGCTCAAAGATGGATTCCATATTCTAAAATGACACTATTTTTGGTATTTAAGTAGCCTCATGAAAATAAAAGAGCTTTTAAGAAAAATTTGAAATCTCATCGAAAACAAGCAAGTGATTTGAAAAGGGAGGACGTACCTCCATCATGAATAGAAAGATGGGAAGTGATCTAGTAAAACTTCGAAGATAGCTACTGTCAAACTGTCCACTTATAAAGTTCGGCATTTCATACATACTTGGCGACCTCATATTTACTTGAGTTCTTACAAATCGCAATCAATGGGAAAAGTGCGATGGAGTCTCTGTCTGCTCTTGTCGCGGAGGTTAGGATTACGGAATACAGGACCATTGCAGCTCACAGACAATCTTTGCGAATTTCCTCCTCCTTGTTCTATCTAACGTTCGCGACACCACTGCATCAGCTACTCAGAAACTTCGGGGCATATGTGCCAATACTGGGGCGGCATATGTGCCATTATGCGCGCCAATGGCGGAACCTGCATTGGCGACCATAAAAATCCCGGACCGGCGTCACTTCGTGTTGTAAATAGAGCGCAGAATCATCCATGTGTGCACTTTCCCTGCGCCGTTACCGGAAATTTCCTGGTCATGCCTACTCAATGTGGAGCCGAACCGGTGCCACCAATGCGCACACACAGGTGCCGTCCAGGGACGGCACCTACGCCAAGTACAGTAAGTTTCGCGTACTGGGGTACAGTGAGCGCCAGTCCTAGAAAGTTCCAGCGATTTGCGTTCATGTCGGGTGGCACCGGTGCTCCGAAATTTCTGAGTAGTGCTCATCTCCTTCTTCGTGATGCTTCATCGACACATCTGTTTCACTGATGTCAACGAAGTTTGCAGTATTATAGTTTGGCAGTGCTTGGCTCCTGTGCGAGAGGCGAGAACGGTGCAGGGCTAGTTCCAAAAATCTACTCGGATGTCTTTATACTGGCAGATAGCTGGCTTACTTGTGGGCCGAATTTCAGTCTGCTGGGTGACTCCATGTGGATATCTCAGAAAGCGAGAGCTTTGCTACCATCTGCAGGAATGCCAAACTCTCAAAGATTGATCTCTTCAAGATCTGGAACAAAGTCGACCTTAATTAGTTGCGGCGTCGCTTAGGCTATGCGCTCTCTCGTCATCTTCGGAGTTCCACAAGGAAGGAGCCTGCTGCAAACAGAGTGCATTTATTCTGATTGCCAAGACATGGGCTTTATTTCGCATATGCATATTTAAAATGTTTTCGCATCTTGCCTTTTCTAGACACTCATTTTAGATGCGTCAATAAATCCTACGCACCCTGTAGATATCCACTCTTGCTCATGGCTTCCTTGCGTATTTGCTATTCCTGGTCTTTGAAACGTTTTATTTTGACCTGCTCATTGAGCAGTTTATTCATCGCTTTCAACACTGTGTGAGCGGCTCACCTCAATCCACCTCAATTTTGCAGTGGAATCGTTTCTTGCAAGTTTTGTCGGGTTGCTGAAGTAGGTAACTAATTCGGGTATGAGTGGAGAGTTCTTCAAAGAAGGCTAGAACAATACATTAGAAGTGTTGGCAATGCTAAGGATAAAATTTAGAGTGGAAATCTTCATCGTGACAATGATGTGACTTTCTCAAAAGTATGACACAGTATTTGTGTCGCACTCTAGTTTCTAATCACAGCAGTATTTATGGAAATTTGAAAGGATAAAGGATAAAATGGTCGGCGGTAATCAATCCCGGTTTGTGGGATACTCTACGCACTCGACTTCATCTGAGCATTGTAGGGGCCTTGAATGCGTATGTGCCCTGTACAGTGTGACTCCGGAGGTGCATCCGATGTACGTGGTCAGTGCTTCATCCTCCCAGACTCCTCTGGTACCAATTTATCGGTCCCGGAGGGAAGGAAGGTTTGTATGGCCAGGGATGGGATCGAACCATCGATCGTGCGAGCGAAAGCGGACAGCGGCCCTCTTACCACTGTTCTACGCGCCCGCATATTGAAATTTATTTATTTATTTGTTTATTTATTTATCTAACACACCAAGAAAAAGGTGCGCCACAATACAACAGTTAGTGCGTACTCGCAAATGGGTAAGTAAGTGTACGCTACATGTACGTGGGTAAAAATCAAGCCTAGCTGGTTAACATTTAAAATATGGGCATTCTTACTACACCTGATGGCACTAAAGAACGGGAATTTTCATAGAAAAACAAGACACCCCATTGTACACAAACCACCAAATTTATTATTTGAAATTTGCATTGGCTTCGGAGTTGCATGTATAATTTAACTCAATTCATGGAAACCCAGTAAGGAGTCGTGGATTCCTCAGAAAAAAGACACTTCATGGAACTGGGGAAATACTGAGCAAACTGCAGACGGCTCCATTAGCTTGTAATTGGATTACTTTTCAGTAGCAATTTCTTTATTATTTCCATCTTAATTGCTCCGCAGTAACAGACAATGAGTGACGCTAGTCGAGCAAGACAATAAATCAACTAATTGATTACAGTTC
>KN732906.1:0-10342 GCA_000816745.1 Ancylostoma duodenale | reverse complement strand
AAAGACATGCGGCATTTGCACCCTATAGATTGGATAGCCCGTCTCGCTGCTGCTCCTGCAAATAACATTCCATCTTCTTAGTGTGCTTTGAGCTTTCTGTGTCGTGCGTGGTCTTCGTGTTTCTTCATCGGTAGGTCTCGAACTGGTCACTCGAGCCAACCGGATTGTGTTTGGGTTGCATTTTATCCCCGTCTAGATAAAAGCATTTGCATCGACGTCCTCGCGTTCTCACACATATTATTGTACTAACAATAAGAAGAATGCCAAATGGAAGTGGTCTGGTCATAGTCGGGCTTCGATCTTTTGTCGCTTTTGTTCTTCAGAAGCAAGAAAATTGCAGATTCCCTTTTGCTCAAAGTGTTATACCTCAGCGTCTTGCATATCCTTGCGCCTATCTACAGGTTGTGAAGAAGAAAAAAAATGTAAATTTGTATGAAAATAGGCCAAATCCATTGTAAAACATCTTCTGCTTCCATGAAAAATACCAACACCGAATATCGTATGAACCTTCTTGTTAGATGATAAGTGCATATGCTGACCACTCCAAAAGTTTTGTATATTAACATGGTACAGACCCAAAGGTGTTGAGGTGAATACGTTCTGATAAGTAGGTTTGCCTTACGTTCAGTGTGGTAAACCGTACGTGTGGTTGGTGTATGAAGCATACCACTGGTTCTGCATTTATATTCGGTACGTGATGTAGCTACGATTTTTGCAATAGACCTTCGAAAATCTAAGAAATTGAGTTCCAGACTGTTTTCCGAGTTGGAGCAGCCAGTCATTGTGGGTGGACGTGAAGAGGGGGTGGGAGTGACACTAATACGATGAATATACTCAACTCATTCGAGCGTCTATATAGGTATCTTCCCGTATGAGAACGTGTACGAGATCCATCATGTCATTAATCAAAGAATACATCAAATTATTCACCCGTGCATGGAACAATAACCAAGCAAATAAACGATGGTTCGCGTTATTGGTTCGATATAAACTACATAGTGCTAGGAGACGCAGGACGCGAAAGTTGGCCCGTAGTAAAGTGTGCAGCGCGATCATCGCACATCACCTTCAGTGCGATGATCGCACTTCGCGTTGGAAAGGAGTATGGTGATCATCGCCACGGAGAATCGGACGGGCCGTACATGAAAAGTGATCAAATGTACGTGTTCCACGTACTCTCACTTCACTTCCGGGGCTGTTTCAGCGTGTGAGACGGTTATGAACCATTGCGACTAAAAAGCTAGAACGAGTACGACTTGTCAGAAGCACCAGAAGCACCTCTGTGCTTCTGACAAGTCGTACACATACGAGCTTGTTCTGTGCTGTGGGGTAAAAATCAACATGCCTGAGTCCGTAGGCTCAGATGCATTCTGTGCAATTCGCGCACCTGATCATACGTAACTTCACACCATCACCATACTCCGAGTGAGGTGCTCCGAGTACTTCCACCCGGCGTTTCTCCATACCGCACACTACGTAGTCACCAAAACATGACGATCATCGTACTCCAGGACGATGAGATCAGCGACCAGCGCATGCGTGCTCCCAGCACCGCCGTGGATGCTGACGATCTCCCATCCGCCATCTCGAGGAGGTCGTCGCGCGTGCGATCACCATCTCAAATGTGGCGATGAGTTATGCAGGCAGCTGATCTCACCGCCATGACACTTTACTACGAGCCTTGGTTTGGTAGCCTGGTTTCGCTCGGTTATGCGTCCATGAATCCTAATCCTGATTCTCTGGACTGGAGTAAATGTGATGGTCGCTTACGTTATTACCCCCACCATTCATTTCTGCGAGGTGTGTGCCAGGAAGAGCTGGCAATAGCTGGCTGAGAAGCAGTTAAAGCCTAATTTCTATTGGAATTCCACTCATTCATTACTGCGAGTTGAAACGCTTTCTTAGTTAATCTTTCTAATATCCACACTTAGCATAACCCTGAACCTAGTAAGGTCCTCGATCCTGCGAGCAGAGTAAACTAGCATGTGCATAGCGCAATATGAGCGTGGCAACCTTTGCAGGACACACTGTGCAGCTGGCAGCTGTCACGACTTATCGCTTTTCATAATTGCTACCCATTTCTGTGGTATTCATGAACGCGGGCATTTACAGCAATGGACAGGTCTCATTTCGTGGCTGTTTATCTGGCTGCGATTTCGTCATAACAGCGACAAGGCGAAGAGAACTTCGCCTTGTCGCTGTTATGACGGATTTGAGTCAATTCTAGGAGAGTTTTAAGGAAGGTGTCACAATTGTTAAGGGCTACACTCTTCCTAATGGCTGTCTTGCAGCTAGTTAAACATCCTCAGACACTCGTGCGGTTGAACGGCAGCAGGAGCACGCAGGTCCCCGCCCATTTTTGGAATTTGGGGGGCGATAGCAGCACGTTTCCTGATCTGTCCAAGCTTTGCTTAACTGCTAGCACTGCATCCGGTTGAGGCTTGCGGAAATCAGTGACGATTGACAACGTTACTTGATCTTTCAGTTGAAAATCAGGCGTTTAACTCTACGAACCCAAATCGAAATTCGAGCTGTTACTGTTGGTATGAATCGGATTTGGAGTCAATAGCATACCAAATTCTCAAATAACTCGAAGTGATTCAGATATTTGAGACCGCTAATGGCAAAAAAGATGGAATATTCGAGTCTTTCGATTTCTAACACAAAATCTCAAGTTTTGGGACTCAATGAATGCTATGTCAGTTCCAGTGCTCACTGAAAAGCCGTAGAACATCAGACGATGGAGTGTCATTTGCCAGTATTTACATAATTTTGTGAAAGAACTGTTACTGAAGAAGTTGTGTGGTGATGCCCTTAAAAACCATTATTTAGAAAATTTATTCAACCAGTAATAAGGAACCTATCATCAAGGCAATGTAGGACACGGGGCAGTAATCGTGACAATGGGATGCAACACATGTCATGGCAATGGACAAATGGAAAAGAAACAAAGGAAAGATTCGATCGAAAAACAAATTGAGACAACTTAGTACATCGAATTGTATCATATTCGAAAGCAAGTCAATGAAGATCTGGGACTTCCTCTTTGAGGTGATCGAAAAAATAATTTGATAATAAAAAGAGCCTTTTAAAAGCCCGTCGCACGACCGCCGGTACGGACGCCCATTCGAATGTAATCGTCTTGTTGTCACCAGATTTGATCGTGGCCTGACATAGAGATCGTGTAGCACTTTGTCCCTTCTCGAAAAGAACTGCGTGAAGAGATGTTACGCATACCTTATACTTGATTTGATGGGGCGATTGAACATCCTTGGTCAGGCTACCAGCTGCTTGTTTGGCGTTCGCGTGCAGGTACTGTGCCAGCAGCTGTGCAATGCGGTCGAAGCTAGAATTAGCACCGTCAAAACTGCTACCTATGAGCCGAAACATCTACGAGCGGAGGCAGAGCACTTACGCGTTGGCGGAGTTTACGCATGTGTTCGGATCTAGCGGATCTCTAGTCATTCCATACGGGCAAGCACAATAGTGTCCGCCTGGGGTGTTCACGCATCCATGGGAGCAGCCACCGTTACCGTTGGCGCATTCGTCAATATCTGGAATGTGAGAGTTACGGATCCCAAGGTTAGCTTCAAAGGCCAAGAGAAGCCTGGAAATTCTGTGCACAATATCTATGAGATTTTGAATTTTTATAAGCTTCGCAAAGGTAAACATCAGCGGAAGGGTGCGGCTATTTTGCGGGGGTAACTATCACTTGGCTCACGTCCAACATGAGTAGGGCTAAACGTCTAGTAAAGTACTGGTGCTGCGCTGACACCCAGTATATGGAATAATTATGCTTGTTGAGGTCGACGGTACTGTAAGGATAAAATCAGTGCCTCTGCCTTCAAAATATCTTATAGGTCTCCCCGCAATACGACCACTTCTAGTATTTTCCCGCCATGTCAACCTAGCACCGTGAGAATTAGGGCTTCTTAACGCTTGGCCTTCTGTATAGCCCCAACTAAGGATAATCTGGTGTTCAACTCTCATACTTTCATTCTAATCCAACAAAAATCCTACCGTAACATTGTCCCTTCTTGAAGAGATATCCAGATGGACATCTGCCTGCGTGTGACTGGATCTAAAAACAAGCAGATAAGTAATATTTTCCAGAACTACGCTGGTAAGCGGAGTTTCCCAAAATTATCTCTGCACAAACCCTGCAAGGGCACTCGTCTTCCGTTGCAGGCGGCAGTGTAGCAATGGGGCGGTACTCGTCAACGATGAGATCGCAGCTTGGTCGGAGTATGGCTTTGCCTTCCACACATAAGCAGTTGCATGGAGCGATTTCCACTGGTAGGTGATCTTCTACTGTTGTATCTGTAATTGTAAGCGTTAGGTAGCCGAAAAAAACATAAGTCATCTCTCATTGGTAGTGCTTCAAAAACCGCCTCCCCCCTTGACAAAGTCAGGGTTGAATTTTACTATTTTTTGGGCAGAAGTAGCCCAGTAGTGCTCATGAACTGCCTAAGCACTTGATGCATGGGTAATTGAAGGGTTTTTGCCGTTGAAAGAGTTAAACTGACTCTTGTTGAGTGTCACTTGGGTGCAGCTCTCCTTTTCGATGTCTGTGATGTTCGCCTGGGCAGTGACGACACAGACGGTGTAGTCGTGGTCAGTGGGCAGTCTCTGAAGAGTTCATCCATTACCAAGGAGCTCTCTATAGTTTTCACGAACACTTACATCTATCAGCTTTCCGAAACTGTCTCTGCAAGTTGCGGACTGCTGCTGCCAGTGTTGCGACGGGATAGATGGATCATATGTGTACAAAATGGTGTAGTTCTGTATAACAAAGCATTGACAAGCGGCTAAATAAGAGATAAGATACAAGACCAGTACCGATTTAGTGTTTGTGCAGCATGTCCATGTTACTACGAACGAATTCGGAGACTTGGGGACAGCTTCCACGTTTATGGGCGTTGCAATGGTGGCTGGTGGAGCTGAAGGGAGCAATGTTACTTGTTATTCGTTTCGAGTAGTTTCAGAAGCAAACCCGTGATTCTTCTCATGACCGTCGGTCGCGTCTTCGTCGGCGTTGTAGGCGTCTTCACTGTGGTAGCCGTTACGTAGTCGCAAATTGAGTAGGCAAACCAGCTGTTGAACAGTTCATTCGGCGACGTCCAGTCGAGATGAATTACTCTGAACACTTCTGTGCAGAACCCGCATCACTGTATGTAGGTACAGCTAAGAAGGAAAGCAGACGTTCCCAGCGCCTTAACGAACCTTGTGCCAGTGCCAGCCATTTTTGTCAGCAGATCCGTGGATGGCTTGCGAACCGACAGTCCGATGATGCTGTTGCCAAAGTCATCGGTGGCGTACTCTGCGGATGGCAATGCCGCATCGCTGAAGTAAGCAATGTAGAGTACAAACTCGATTTTTGTCTGGTTGGTTTACTCAGTACCTGCTAGTACTGTCTGCGCTGATGATAAGCATTATCTTGAAGGATCCTTTGATATAATTGTCGTTGGACATCTCTACGAGACTGTCTATTCCAGCTCCTAGTTTCGCGGATTCTTCGTCATCGCTGAAGTACAAGAACGAATGTGTGCGTTCGAATATGTAGACGATACCGTTAATGTTTAATTCCTGCATGTCTTCCTGTTCTTTAAGTAACTTCAAATGACTAAATGATTCCACCTGTCTTGAGTCACGTCGTTCAGAGCACCTCCGATATCAGAAATGGACAGGCCTGCTCGAGCATCCAAGACTTTCTGGCTGTTTACGGTCATCAGGTTGAACCTTAAGCATATAAACGAGAAATTTCATGTACTAGTGAAGGCAAAAGTACTCTAATCCTCACGAGAGCATGTTGTCGTCTTGCGCGAATCGCTTCTGGAAGAACTGTGCGAGATGGTCCATTACGAGTCGGAAGTCCTGAAAAAATAGACTAGAGTAGATATGGATATTGGCTCTTTGACAGGAAATGGAATCAATGCTCATTTTGTCAGACAACATCTGCCATGGCAATAATCTTGGTTTCGGCATTATTTTTCGAACCACCCGTTTATGAAAAGTAAAGTAAAGTTAGACCAGCAGCCAGATTCATGAACGTTCCCGTTTAGATCGATGCGTTCCCTACTCTTAAACTGCACTGGGCGAATCTTGCATGACATTCGTTGGTGGTGGTCAGCGGTGGTATTTTTAAGGAAAATTCAAGGAATCCATAAAATTTCATCCGAGAAACTTGTCCACTCTGAACGCGAGAGAAGTCTGAAGCTCATCTATCTGGAAACGTTCGTGAATCCCCCTGAAGGTAATTTGAAAGGAGTTAGGAACAAGGAGGTCGAATTGAGATAGAAGAGCTCAGTGCTTGGAAGTGGAACATTAGAGTAGTCGCTTGAGGAAAGCTTTTCTTTGTGTTTTTTTTTTGGTTTAGTTGTAGTGCTATCCTTTCCATCACAGCCACTGTCAGCGATTTAGCCCACCTCTTGTGTGGATCTGGACGTCACATCCACGAGAATGTTCATCTGGTAGGGGCGCTTAATTCCATCGCTGCACAACGGCGGGTACTTCATTAGACGAGGAGTGGCCCATGGTTGTGGTGTGAGACTGAAAGTGAGCCAAGTTATGCCCAAAGCATCCCGAAAATGTGGAGATGTGCACTTACGCGGCTGCTTGGACATCTCTCTTGGTGGTGCGGTGGAATGCGGGTTCCGTTGGAGTGACGCCTGCCGCCGGAGTGGTGTATCCACAAAGGTGTCGACTGATGGCTGCCGTGTGGTCGTCGAGTTCGAACGCTGTTCCGACTTCATAGATGCGATCAGGGTACTCAGTTCCTTGAATTTTGTAAAGACCAATATTTTCTGGATTTCTCTTGACCCTCCAGGATGAAGTTTATTGTACTGTACCTGCAATTCGCTTCAGTGTCGCGAGTCCTTCACTATCGGCGTTCACGGCAATGATGAACAGCTGCACGTTGTAGGTGTCGCGAAGGTCTTCAGCTGCAGGGGCTGCATTTCCCCTAAGGTAAGGTTCGTTTTCTTGAGGTCTCTGGGCAGTAAAATTCAATCACTAACCTATTCTTTCCATTGGTTATCATGATAACTATCCGGGTTGCATTTTCTCTTCCGTGAAGCTTAAAGAAAAGCTTATCCCCATGTATACAACAACGGTAAATAAAGCAGTACCTGAAATTGTTGCCTGGCCGCGTTGAGTCCGTATAAGGCAATAGCAACTCCATCATTGATCTTTGTGGAGTCGGAAATCTGCTGTATAAGATCTATCTTGTCCTCGTAGTGCCCAAGCGCCACGGGAACAGCAACCTTATCACTGAAAAGCCATTTTTGTGATACCCAACAGACGTTTTCGTGCAATTTTTTGTCTTCAAAGATAACCTGTAGATGACAAAACCAATTCGAGCGACGTCAGGAGCGAGATCGAATCCGGCATCGACCAGCTCAGCGACACTTTCCTTCATTTCATCAAATTCTTCGGGGGAGAAGTTCTCGGACGAGTCCAGCATAATTATAACATCCGCCTATAAGGTACGATAATAATGAAGATGGGTTGAATGGGTTGAACTAATGGGTTGAACTTACAAATTTGCATTTTAGCTGAAATGGACTAAGGGGTATTTGGTCCAAAAGCGTCAAGTAAAGTGAGCTCACACTATGAAAGTTTCTTAAGAATCTTTTTTTTTCGCCCCCGTTTTGCAAACTTTAGAAATCAAACTTCAGAATCTCAAAGATAACGCGATTTTCTGCTGAAACAGGGATGGGATCATAAATAAGCCGCGTTTTCATGAGCAGTGTGAAATGCGAGAAAATTGAAAAATATGACTGCAGTGTGAGTTAGAATGTTATATCGTAGGGGCGACACCTCATTTGCAGAGGATGATGATGCAAAAGGATGAAAGAGTTGGGCGTAAGTGAAGAAAAACGAAAATAATCCAGTGGCATGCTTATGGTAGTCCTGCCTCAACCCCTTAATTTACTGGAGAAAGTTGTATCCAGACGAAGTTAGGAGTGGGAAAGCGCAGGAACCACCAACCGGATAGTCAATCTGGCTGCAAGTTCGAGAAGGAGTAGATGTCTGAACAGTGGGCTTCCTGACCGGCCAAGTAACTTCTCGAGTGGGATCAGTTGGAGCAATCTAAATCAGGAATATCCTTAATGCTCACGAAATCTGAACGGCTGTGCTTCAGTGGCCTGCACCTGGAACCGCTCTCTTTGCCTCGTTACCCACCTTACAAATCATATCGGCGATGGGACCCAGCGCTTCAGAGTCGGTTCCTCTCCACTGTTTGATGCGAATCACGTTTTCGTCGGTGGTCAATTGCGCATCCTGCCCGTAGCTTTCATCATCACCAGCTTCCACGACGAACACGTGTGCGCCGACATCTTTCTTCAATGTTTCTGCTGACTCACGGAAGTCGTCACTGAAATTAGTACAATAAGATTTATCGGAATTCTTCCTTCGTAATCCTTCTACTTCTCTTTTGGCATCCTTCTACCTAACAACTAAAAAGTATAAAAATAATAAATGCATGCACTATGAGTTTTCGCAGCAGCACTACGAAGTTCTTCAAGTATTTTGTCATTTTTAGACTTTTAGCTTTACAAAGCTTGAAATCAACCCATACAGCTGATGCAAACTAGAAATTTGAAGTGATTATAATGAAAATTATCTTTGATACAAAGAGAACAATGAAATCACGTATATTTGAGTTCTTCATATCCTTTTTTCAAATTCGGGAGTAGTTGTTTCAAGAGTTAGTGGCATATTTTGGAGTGCCTTAGTTCTCCTCGGCCAATTTATAAGTTCAACTCTGCGTCCAGTTTTCATTCAGAGTTGTAAAACTTATCAGGACCGCACTTAAAACACTTTCGCTAGTTGTTTCTATATGTGTTCCCAGACGCTATGTTTTCATATGCAATTAAGTTCCCTTCAAATTTATATTATGCATCATAGCAGTGAAAGAGAAGTAAACACAACACTACTGTCGTTCATCAAGCATTATGAATCGAACACACACATGAACGTACGCAAAGACGATTATGAATGGGGTCGCAATAAAAAATAAGAGAGAAGGGACGGAGCAATGAGGGTTAAGTCAGAAACGGTGCAAACTGATCACTTACGTAGAAGCGCCGTTCTTCAGCAGAAGTACAAACTTTGGTACGTCCTCACTTCCTGAGATGAGCAGTTCACCGGCGACTTCTTTGAGGGCTGGATCCAAGCCAGGTTTTCCTTTTACACGCCTTGTTTCGCTAATTCGATGCATCAGGTCATCCACATGGTCGTAATCACCAAGAGAAATTGGGACTTCGGCACTATCTCCATACTTAATAACGCCAACTCGGACCTTATTTTGCGACAAATCGAAGTGATCCATCAAAAAGGTCTTAAGGAGTTCCTTCATAACTCTGTAGTCCAATACTTTGACGCTGTTCGATGTGTCAAGAACAGCTATCAGCTCAATGTGAGAAGAGATGACACAGTATTGCGATAAACGTCTTCTGGGTGGAACAATGTACTCACCGAGTGAGTTTGTGGGGAAGGGTATATTAGAGTGATCAACAGGACGGCCTAAGCTATCGGTGGGAAGAGGAAGCCCATTCTCACCAATGGCGCTGCCAAACTCATCAGTAGGGAGAGGTCGACCATCAGAATGGACAGCGACGTAATGAAGAGGTTTACCACTAGTGTCTGTGGGAACGCGAGATTCTTCAGTAGTAATGGGGCTTTCATCTGGTTGGGTGACCGGATACAAGTAGTTGCCTGATTCATCCGTTGGCAAAGGATGAACAGGACGAGCATCCGGTGGAGGAGATCCGTCCGGCTTTGTAATCGGATAGATCACATTGCCACTTTCGTCTGTTGGTAGTTCTTTGCTGACTGCTTCTTCCTCAGGTACACTGACATAGTTGCCAGAAGCATCTGTGGGAAGCGGGGATCCGTCCTCCGCAAGTGGCTTACCACTTTTATCAGTCGGGATTGGTTTGCCATCAGAGCCAAGGGGAGCCCCAGATTCGTCGGTCGGCAATGGTCTGCCATCTTTTCCGACAACAGGGTAAATAGGACGTCGGTGCATATCGGTTGGAAGGGGACTGCCATCCGGACCCACAGCAGGGTAGATGTAATTTCCTGACTCATCGGTGGGAAGCGGTTGGCCGTCTGGTCCCAGTGGTTTTCCTTCCTCATCCTTTTCGATAATGGTACCCTCATCAGTGATGTAGTTTCCGGAAGCATCTGTTGGTAGTGGTGATCCGTCCGGTTTCGTAACCGGGTAGATCACATTACCACTCTCATCTGTTGGTAGTTCTTTGCTGACTGCTTCTTCCTCAGGTACACTGACATAGTTGCCAGAAGCATCTGTGGGAAGCGGTGATCCGTCTTCCGC
>KN732905.1:0-10343 GCA_000816745.1 Ancylostoma duodenale | reverse complement strand
TTGTTGCTTTAACTTCACTTTAGTTATAAACTAAACTGTTTAACGAAGATATTAGTGAGATCATGTGGTTTTTTCCTAGGATATAATTGTAGTTAAGGGCACATCTCTTTTTTTCTGCTATTCATTCACCTTTTCTCAAAAAATACTTTCAATGGTGTTTATTAGCCCAAACCCCTTAGATCTACGCATGTACAACGGTTCATCCAACACGTCATCATCCACTAATGACGGGGATTTTATTCTAGTAAAAAGATGGGCAAGAAATCCTGTCTTCTCACCCACTCAGAAACACCCGTGATCTCTTGAAAATTCCCGAATAGCAATTCAGAAGATCATCCATGTCACAGCCTACGTTTCCAGTACGTCACGCTCCTCCAAGCGTCACGGCCCTTTCAAACAGTGTTTCAATGGTAGTGACGCACTCATCCAGAAGATCCAAAGACCAACATCGCATCCCATTTTGAGCTCTGGGTTGGGGAAGTAGAAGGTCCTCCACAGAGAGTGTCAAAGGGACGCTACTATTTCTGTTGAAGGAGGAACTCTTAAAGACATCTAATGTTAGCGTGGTTAGAAAGGTCTAACCACAAACCAAATTTTCCTAGAGCTTTGGGAATTAATCCAGACACAATTGTTTTTTAGTAGAAACAACAACAGATATCTTGTCTCTTTCGTTCGTTTCGTTCCATTTCTCCTGCACGAAGAAAGACACGATGAATAAGAGGAGGATCGGCAAAGTGAACCTCGAACGCAAATTTTGGCCGCCTTAATGGACAAGCCGAAATTTATCCTGGGGATTCCCATTAAAAGAGCCAGGCATTGCTATCATTCTACTTGTGGTGCTAAAGAAAAAATGCTACTATCTCATCCAGCTAGGATACCTGCAAAACTACTCAAATCCCTTACTCAAAGCACTTTTAAGGAACGTTTCTCATGAAATCATCATCGATCTCCTACACTTTTCCTTACCATAAATCTACAAGAATGATAATGATTGATTTTTGAAGCTTCTCTTGGCGTTAACTGCGTTACACCTAGAGCTGGATAAGATCTAAAAGCAAGGCAAATCTCCTAATTCTCTCCAGTCTGATGCATTAGAGCATCTTTCCAATAGCACATTGGGAATTCTCAAGAGTTTTTTTTTTCAAGTTAGCTGAAACGTGTGGTTGTGATGTCACTTGTAAATTACACACCATGCTGGGATCCTATTAAGAGGAAAAAGTTGCACTTCTGTACATTTCCTCTGGTTCTCCTAAGCAGAGAATAAAATCTACAACTAGTAATCAAGCGAAAAAATCTGTTGTATGTCTGCCGGTTTTTATGTGGAAACATTGGCACAGTAAGAAAAACGGTGGTATATTTTTGATTGGGGCTTGGATAAGTGCACTCCTGTCGAAGCAAACCTTTAGAGGAGGGGGGGGGGGGGAAAGACTTGCCACTAACAGAATAGGAGTAAAAATCAGACGTAAGTTATTAACCAACGGTTACCCAACGGTTCATTTCCACAAGTGCTGCTTAACACCTGGGACAGGGCTCCTCTCTGAGAATGAAGTCCCATGAATAGTTATCAATGTCCCCTCATGTTAGAGGGGGGGGGGGGGCGAGAGCTGTTCACACCTACCCCATTTTCTCCAGTATGTATCTACATATTTGCTACTCAGGTCCAGGCCCTAGATGCTTCACTAAGATTACCCAGGGTAAATGCGTCGATACGTGTCTTAACTGTGGGTAAAGCTACGGCGGGCAGTTGTGGTGTGTTCACGTGTTTACCCTTGGCAATTCCAATGATGCATGGGGCCTCAGTTGGTCGAATTTTCAGGAAATTCTCAAAAATCCACGATTTCAGATCGATCAAGCGCGGACTGGGCCCGCGACCGCTACGATTCGGTTAACGATGATGGCACACCGGTGAAGAGAACATCCAACACCACCTCGTCAGGTCCACGATCCCAACAACAAAACGCCGACATCCACGCTGTTTAGCCAACAACAATCCACTATCCTGTCTTCTTTGCTGTCGTACGCTGCTATGATGTGTTGATAAAGAAGGGTTTAGGTTTTTCTGGCGCCTTTGGGGTACTTAGCTGTACTCTAATTGATAAAACGAGGGTGACATGCCCTTTCGCTCTAATTGTGCTGGAGTTTAAAATAGAATTTTCTTTGGTCCATCGGAAAAAAGTCCAAGAAATCAAGTTTGAAGTTTGCTTTCATCTAAATAAGAGTTATAGAGAATACTGTAGGTGTGTGATTACCGTGAATAATGAGTGCATTTTCAGAATAGAACGTCATTTTCGAAAAGAATCAAAGAGGAGTACAATGCATGTCGAACTCGCCTTTGTGTTAACACGTGAAAAAAATCACAACATAAAGAGGTGGAAAGACCATAGGAGCTGGATAAGGACTCGTTAACTTAGGTGTTCTTGAAGAATCCAAGCGGAAAATCAGCCCAAATGAGTTCTTGCGAAGAAGAACAGTCCATGAGGAATGTAAGGCACATCCTTGTTGAAAAGTTATTGAAGAATAGGGATCTCTAGAATTCAAAGATGAGGCGTCAGCAAGGAGTGCGTGGCCTAAGGTTGGAATTCTTGGAATGCTGACCGAGAATTCAAGATACCTAGCTGAGAGAGTACGTAGTCTTAGGATGCTCAGGATATCAAAGTTGGTTTCTTAACCTCGTTTTTTTGCCGTTAACACGCCCATGAATCCCACTCCCTGGGAAAAGCAAAGTTTTCCACAGAATTCGAAGCCAAATACTCCTGAAAAAAAATGGTGTCCCATACCATACCCACTTCAAATTCTAGTCCTTTGAATACTTTTTAAATAGAAAATTAGGAAAGACTTTGTGTAAAAAACTTTATTAAAAAATCAACAGCAATCCGTGAAAGAGATCATTCACTCAAAGATCAATTCAGTTTTGAAAGCCCTTAATCCAGAAACCCAAACTGCTAAAGGGTACCCTTTCCAAAATGAAAGCAAGCTTCCATATCACTTCATCAGGTACTTCCTTGCGACTCTAATAGTAGCGGCTTTCAGATGGTCCGGCATCTGAAAAAAGTAAAAATTAGAGTACTATGGGCATAATCACTATCGCACATCTGTAAACAAGGCCGCGTCACACCACCCACGCGGCGCGGCAGGGCGTTATGGCTCTCGAGCGTGGTCGTAACTACTGCTTTGCTTCTGTTTTTTCCATTGCTAATTCCATAATGCATCTGTGTTCAACCAGCAGCATCCAGCACCACACCCGAGAACCACACTGCCCGGCTGGCCTGCCGCGCCGCGCGCATGGTGCGGTGCGGTGCGACCTCGTTTTCAGGTGAGCAATAACGATTGAAGGCCCCTATGAATATCACACCATACACTGATATGCATTTTCTACTTCGGGTAATGAGTTATCGAATCACAAATGAGGTGGGCGGAGCCTATCCACCAGGGGCAGCGCACACCCACAATGGTCGAGTTGCACCGGCCATCCCGCTCTCTTCAGTTTTTTTTTGTCATTCAAGAAAACGTCACGAACATACTTGAAACATACTTGACAACTCTTCATTAGGAGTATAAACGCACCTCTTCTGGGTTGATCCAAAAACCAATAGCGTCATCGCATGGATTGGGGGTTGAATGTGCCTTAAATGGCAGCAGAAGGGTTAAAACTTTGAAAAACAGCAAATACATGGCCTAATCCCTGCAAAATGAAGTTATGCTAACTACTTATTACCGCTGGAGCATCACATTCTTCCGGAGGCGTTTCCTCAACAATATCTCGTGAAGCTGAGCGATGGTCCTCACCGGAGGATTTTCTCAAGCATGCACTTCCGCATGCAATCGATCCATTATGTGCAGAGTCTCCAGAACAAAGTACGCCCTCAGTTTGTAGAACATCCACAGAACTAGGGGTATCGACCTCTGAACTTCCATTCATCTCTGAGGTTGATAGCACCTCGATGGAGTGTCCTAAAACATAGCCCAGAATTCCTTTCGCATTTTTCAACAATTTTCTTCCCGGTTTCTAACTCTAGGACCACAAAAATGGAAACAAATGAAGGAGAATAAGGGAAAATATTCATCGTCTCGGTACATACATACCGCTTCCGTCCATGTGATTCTGCTCGCAAATTTGAAGGAATTCCTCCAACGCCGACGTCGACTTCATTAAAGCTTCCGCAGATGAATGAGTAGACCGGCCTGAAGATTAGTACCTATGTATAGGTAAAAAATGTTCGGAAAATTACACAATTTTAGACAAACCAATGGCGCTGCACAAATGCAAAAACCATATAAATGACAGAGTGACAAGTGACAAGTAACAAGTGAGAAAGATGTGACAACCAAGATGTGAGAACGATACAGTTATTGGGACCTCTTTTGATGTCATTGTTTATTATTATTTAATTTATTTTCGATTTTATTCGTTATTATTTAATCTGATTTATTACTATTACTTAACATTTATTTATCTAATGCACTATGGGTGCGTCAAGTGAAAAAATTAATATAATAAGCTTCCTAAAGGCACGGAAAACTTAAGTAAAATGGACATGGAAAAGTGCTCAGAGGGAGGTATTATACACAGTGCAAACTGTAAAGTAAACAGTAAACTAAAATACAGTACTAATAAGAATAACATGGCAAATCAAAATCGATTGGCAGATAGTTATCAAAATTGTTGGCGGGAAATGAAAGGTCATGGGAATTGCGATTAGTCGAAGAGCTTGCACTTTCTCTTTCTTCCGCATTCCTGACCCTCAATGGTTACAGCAGTTAGACTTGAAAGCAGCACATGTGCAAATTTTCGTGTTCTAGGATTTACTGTATTCCGGAACATTGCTAGGACCAGTACTTATACTCATCAGTGGAATTTGGTGGAACACAAAAGAAGTTCATGAAATCGATGTGCTGCATTCGTGCTGGAAAAGCTGCGGGGAGTTAATTTCCCTAAGCGCTTGTGGGTCCCGCGACGAACCGCTCGCTTGCCTAAAGATGATCGAGTTTGCGTAATGTGGAGCATCGTTAGGCGTGGGTTCGAATGGGGCCGCTGAGTTCATGATTGTGGAACATTTCCGTGGGGAGATCATTATTCTTTATGCTCGTTTGACAATTGCGATGCGCTAGATGCTGATAGTGTTTTCTTCATTCGGAAAAATCCAGAGTTTCTCTTGATCCTGACCCAAATCCGACGAGCTCCGCATTCGAAAATATTCGTCGCTCAATGTTGTTCGAACTCCAGCATCATACTTGTTTTCGAAAGAAGTACAAAGTATCCGCGATCACTTCCTTGGTGCAACTGTTCAATCACACAACCAATCGGAGCTGTACTACTTTTTCCTCTTCTTACGGCTCAGCCATTCATTACAATGACTTTTTTAACCGAAGGATTTATCTGTATCCGCTGGTGGTAACCTTCGCATGCCTCTTTTTCTGGGTAACTAACGCAGCGGCCGTCTTATGAACGGATCCACAAGAACAAGTCGGAAAAATTCAGTGGTGAGAATTGACGAAAGATTTGAGAGATTGTTTATGTGTTCAGTTGGCTTTGTTGGTGCGGTTCGAATGCATATGAATATATGTATGCGTAAATAAATTAAATAAATAAATAAATAAATAAATAAATAAATAAATTGTGGCGAAGGATATCTTAGCATTGTTGACACCAGGAATGAGCGGCAGTATTGCTTGAGGCCAAAAGTTCGGAACCAGGAAGTTGAGTGAAGTTCGAAATCTGGGAACATCGGAGGCATAAAAAGAGCAAGTATGGCTTGATATGACCCAGACACTACCTATCCTTCAGAAATCTAGAAGATAGGAGCTAGCATGACGTCAGAATACAGGAACTTCCCAATTTCACAACCGAAATCCCGCTCACTGCGGACTTACTCTCGAAATCAAATACATATTAAGCAACTGTAGTCTTTCGTTCAAGATGAAAAGATCAGAACGGCGAGAAGGAGGTATTACCATAATTTCTAGTATAGTTAGTACCGAATAATGCATCAGATACCTATCGATCTATTCGAAATTCGAAAAATTCGGTTTCGAATAAGTCAACATTTCGAATGTTTTAAGAAAAGAAAGCAATACAATCCTTCAGGAATGATGAGGAGGCATTTAGGTCTGTCTCTTTTGGATTATCTAAATTCTTCGGATCCAGTCCTGAATGAATAATTGAGTAATTTGAGTTATTCGATTTTTACTCCGTCCTAAGTACATAAAATTTCTCGGCATAATAGGTCCAAACCATCTTTTCTGAAACCAAAATAAGCACTGTTAGGTGCATAAGCTTTGATACATAGAGTTTAATTACCTGATAGTTAGTTATTTTCGATATAGCCATGGGTGAATCACATTTTACTTCACACCAGGAAATTACGATAGGACTATCTGTCAACCGGAGTTTTCTTTCGTCTGCAAGCTATCGTTCAACTGCGGTGCCAATACTCGGAAAGCTTAAAAACCGTATTTTGCATGAGGTTGAAAGATGCAAATCCCACTATTAAGACATGTGTACTCGAGCAAAACACGGTTTTTTCAATCAAAAATTCTATATCAGCAATAGTCAATCCATGTGAAACCCATGCACACCCATGGATATGCACGGGTTTTACATGGGGTTTGCATGGGTTCTGCATGGGTGCGCATGGGTTTTTCCTGCGTTCTGTATCGAATTTGCATCGAATTTTCGGAGGAGCATGGATTCTGCATGGGTATGCATGGCTTTGCATGGATATGACCATTGCTGGTATAGAACTATTGACTAAAAGGTTGCATGTCTTAATCATGGGATTTGCATCTTTCAATCTCATGCAAAACACGGTATTTATGTTTCCCGACTAAGGGAATTGATTCTCTAACCAAGCTCAGTGAACTAAATCGTTGTGATGTTCTAAGAGCTTCATCACATTTTCACCTCTCCCCAGAAACAACAAGAACGAAAAAAGCGACCTGAATTTTTACCAAAGTAGACACAAAAATGTCAGCTATACAATGCCTTCGCCCGTTCTATGTACTCCAGGCCTCTGACAGCTCAAGCAGCTTGATATCGAGATCCGCAGAGCGCGAAAACACGTTAATCACCAGTGTTGTAATAGTCGAAGGCCGTTGGTGCGGAAATTCATTGAATCGCCGCCGTCGGCACAGTCGCGCTGGTGGCTGGCACCGGTGCACTGTCGGCCTCGACCTTTTCCTTCTGCACAGTTCTTCTGCGAGTGGCCCAGCAGTAGGATTCATCCAGCATTGGGATTCACTTACACGTCCGGGATGGTTGTGGTCTTCCCGCAAGTCCAGAATGGGCGAGCTTCCTGAGCAGAGATAGCTGTACTTCACTGTCTTCAAAATTCCTCATCTTCTAAAGTTAGCGAATTTCTCGGGCAAAATGCACCAAATTTTACCCCGGAAACTCATCCATACTGTTTCTGGGGCAATTTACCGCTTGGATGTAATTCAGCACATTCCTGGTGATTTAGCGCCTTCCAATGATTGTATCTTACAATAGTACAGATTTTATGTTCAGATCCAAAATTTCTGGAGCATTTGTTATCCAAGGGTACTTGAAATGGACTGCGGTGTAAAGGTGCCACATTAACTTTCAAATAATGTGCGATTGCTAGCAAAATTCAGACCGAGACCAGCTCTCTTTTATAAAATCCACAAGTTTTTTTTTCTCGAAAAATTTTCAGAGGCTGCGAAAAGTTTAATGATTTTTATTTATTTAATTGTTTGTATAGTTTCTTAAAAGACATCGTCTTATTTCTACTCCAGTTATCTGGAATTCAGATTCGAGACCAGGAATGCCAGGAATGAATATCTTTGTCCCCGTCCAGGGTTTTCCTCTTCGATTTTCCCCTTCTTGGCGACAGGGCAAGCCAGGCTTCAAAGAGAACTTATGGATCGAACAAGAATCCTTTGAGATCAATGGAATCCTCTATGACCTTTCCCAGTGCACTTATAACCATCCAACACGCAAATGCCCTCAAATCCGACCGGTTTTCCAGCCACCGCGCGATCATTGCCTCATCAAACCGTTAAACTGCACAGTTAACTATGAGAATATAGCCGCGCCGCGTCATCCTATGGGAAATTCCAGACCTATTTGTTAGTATTAGTCGCTCTGATGCCCTATTGTTGCAGTGGGTTTACGCCTAATCCAGGCAATTCCACCTAAACTCACGTAGAGTGGTTCTTGCTGCAGAGGTACTTGCAGTCGTGACTATGCGAGTGACGTGGGTAAACATACCGCTTTGAATGGATTTTACCCAAGTTCTCATTCATCGCTGCTCTCTTTACTCCTAATCAGTACATATTTAGACAATGGTGGATCATTTCTTCTTGTTTTTCCTTTCCTTTAACCAGTAGTACTGCAAAAAGTGGCAGTTGTCCAGAAATAAAGGTGAACTTTCAATCCTATGTTATAGAGGCAGCAAAAGGAAAACTGTTACACTAACAAACCATAAAGAACCGTAACTTCTCTCGCTTCCCATCTATTGATCATAGAATTCTCCATGGAACTTTGTTTTTACAGCATTCTTATGTTCAGCATCCAGATTATTGCTCATGATCACATACCTCTCGCATAATAGGCCAAATGATCCACGATCCAGACTCAAAACAACGCTTGAATAGGACCAATTTTCCCATTTCTAATATGTTTCGCTCTATATAAGTGATATTTTCCATGTGCTAACCATCTCTTAGTCGAGTGTCACTTGCTTTTTCTCAAGCCAAGGATCAGATTCCAGAATGCAATCCGCGATCCTGCTTCTCGCCATCGTCTCATGCGCACTGGCATGCGACATCATCGTGCACGTGAAGTCCGACACTGACAAGAAGTTCGGCGCTCAAGTGACGGCTAGCAATGGAAAGAAGAGTGACAAGTAGGATTTTTGCACAGTTTTCATTCTTATAAGATAAACTCGTGCTCAAATGTGGCTCAACCGCTCAAATCAACGGGGTTCTTCAATTTTTGACAGAATTTGAGAGAAAATAATTTATAAAAATATTTATAAAAATCCTCTTTGAGGGTTTATTAGGCATTTGTGACCCAGAAAACTCGAAAAATTGCCTTTTTGAGCTGCATATCCCGTTCTGGCTCGAAAATGCCTTCTCAAGGTTACAAAAATCACAAGATTAAAGCGTTTTAGGCACCATTCGTCTATCTCTGCTTCTAAAACATCAAAATAATTTCCGCCCATATTCTGCTTGAGGGGGGAGGGGGTGTCTTATTTGATGTGCATATCACAAATGGTATGGGTATTAACCTATTATGAAAAAATGGAAGTTATTCATTATGATTTTTAGAGTACTATATAGCCCGGTAGCTTAGAGAGTGCGTCTGTGACTTTGTCTGCAATTACGGCCGTGGCGCTGTGACTGACGACTGATGAGCTGGTCAGATCGATATGAGGACGCCGCAGAATGCGTGCGGTAGGAGATTTTATTAAGTGGGATTACGAAAACATCAGAACGGAATCTTACTTCTTTTTGAAATAAGACCGAACCAGCTGATCAGTCGGCCGAGACCACGCCGCAGTCGTATTTGCAGACAAAGTTGCAGACGCACTCACTGGGCTGTCCGACTGTTGATGAAACGTTTTTTTTTTTTAGCAAAAAGGGTAAATATTTCTATTTCAATAGAGAAAATAAAAAGCCGACCAAAAAAAAACTACTAATTTATGTGTGGTGCGCCAGAGTTCTACGATTCGTCAATCGGATAAATCCACCAATCTCAGACCTCAGCGACGCCAACCCTCCCACGCACAACACTCCATATCCACTACTTTGAGCTGAAACTCCTTATTTTTCCACAATGATAAGCGAAATGCTTAACTTTCCAGATGGACCTACTCCAAGAAGCTGCAAAAGAACACTTTCCAACAAAAAGCCGATGAATGTGGTCTGAAGGACTGGGAGATCGCGACATTCGACGAAGCTGGCAAACCTGCGCACACTGTGAAGGTAACCAAAATTTCCAATTTCCACATCTATGAAAGCCAACCCTAACTGGGGGAACCGTTTCAATTCTATAATGATCTTTTCCAATATTATGGGGAAGTATTGAATATTTAGGTAACCCTGGACGGAATCGGACGCGTCACCTACAAGGTCGGCGACGACTTGAAGCCTGTCCAAAAGGATCGCCAAGGCGCCATCTGCAAAGGAGAATGCGCCCCGCTGTAAATTTAGACATCAGAATTTTTCTTATAAGTAATAAAGGTTCAGACCAGTGTCACTAACAACAACAGAGATTGAAAACGTACAGGAATGTGGTCCTATGGACGCTTAAACTTCAGCGCGCCACAACAGGCGACAAATACTAAGCGTAACAAGTATAAACAGACCTTAAGACAAGTTGA
>KN732901.1:0-10347 GCA_000816745.1 Ancylostoma duodenale | reverse complement strand
ATGCAATACCGAAGACAGTCTAGGTCGTCTACAGGATATGCCAAAAGTCTCTGGGCAACATAATTGCTAATTAAAAGATGCGGGAGAGGAAATTGGAAGAATTAATGGTGATTACCTGTCTGTAATCTAGTTATGAACATAAATATCACTTTTGAGTATTGATGAAGGTATTGATTTGAGTATTGGTGAAGGTATTGATTTTGAATTTCTCCTCTCATGGGTGGATATCATACGTTGGAACCTTCGACGATTTTTGAAATATTCGAATTTTTGGATAATTTGGAAAACAGAATATTTGAAATATTCGATTTCCATATAGTTCGAATATGAGGTCTTTTGAAATATTCAAACGTTTGTCTAATTTGAGTATGATGTTTTTCAAAATGCGCGAATAGACGAATTATTCGAGTGACCGACTTCTTGAAATCGCCGAATGAATGAATTATTCGAATAGAATACTCGGTCCAAAGCTATTTCGATAATGCAGTTTTAACGTTTTGTTACTGGCTGCTATTATCAGTAATTGTTACTCGCACCAACAAACATTAGGTTGAGGAATTATAAACTTCCCTTTGAGGAGCAAATAAAATTTTTCGTCAAGACAAAGGTTCAATAGCCCAATCCAAAGGATACTCTTTTTCTAAATGAATGGCCTTCCGCCTTCTTCCGCACAAGAAACCACTGCTCTAGTCAAAGAGTTTTGCTCGCTGAATGTTGACCCAACATGGCAAGGACGTCATTTAAAAACCAAAACTCCATGAAGTCTCCTAATCGAGGAGAATTGGGAGAAAATTGAAATTTAAACTAAACTAATTGAATTGTAGCCAAATAGCTTCAGATCTTGTAAAATGGAAGTGAGGAGACATTCCAGTTAATAGAAATAGCAAAAGTACGGAAAAATTCATAAAGGGAAGATACGACTCTAGTTCACCAAAATTGCAGCAAAACAGCTGTTTTTGTTGCAACTCGCGCAGGAAACAACTAACGGAAAACTCGTCCAAATTGACGGCTGGCACAAAAATGTACCAGTTACTGCGCTGAACGCAGTGGGTTTCCACTGTTGTTATTGTATTGGAACCACTGGGACTGCGGCAAAGAATCAGGAATTGTGAAAATTTGAGGAGCGAAAATTTCCGTGGGTGCTGCCTTTAATTCAAAAGAGAAGTAGAGTCAGAAACAACACCAGAGACGCAAATGGAGGTTAGCGCTCACCTCAACAACCGGACGTTAGGTAGAGTAGTGGACCACCTAATGACAAACCTTGCCGCTAAGGGTATTCAGGTGCCTCAACGACCCGCTCACGCAGATCAAAACCCGCAGAGGTTTTGAAAGGGTGCGAGTTCGTTGGTTATAGCGATGCACTCCTCTTTCCTATCCGTTTTTGGACTTTTAGCTGCAATCCAAAACGCTTTCAATGTTTTCCGTGCTAATATATCGGGTTCATATGACAAGATCGTGACGGCAATTTTGAACTTCACCTTATCATGTGATTGCCTGCGATAAGCACCTAATGGAGTGGAAGGTTTCGATTTGGTGAGCACGTGGAGATGCTCCTAGATCCGAACGCAAAGTGGCCGCCCGGTTTCACCTCCGTAACTGTCCCCGCAGCATTGGCAGCTTATAATGTACATTACTCCTGAGGCCTTGCAGTCCCCCATCCTACCGAACGGATGATGCAGTTTGGCGTTGTACATAGACGGTCGTACGCACTATTGCGAACCAGCTGCTTCTTTAGATTTGTGGGCGGTATTTCCACAACTCTAACAGTGTCTAGCAAACTCGCGCGCCGCAGACTCCCTCGCACTTTCCTGCTCAATTCATCTGAGATAAAAGGGAGACAGAACGCTATCTTTTCAGAATTTTGTTCTGCGCGCTGCTGCCCTCGAAAGAAGTGAGCTATAGTTATAGCTATAGTATAGTGGGAGTGTTCTTTGGTGGGGTGGCCACTGGAGGTGGCAATTTTATGTGTCAGGTTTAAGGAGTTTGTGCGCTCGCTGGTGTTGTTTCTGACTCTTTTTCTCTTTCGAATTAGGTTTTCAAAGGAAGATGAGGTTTTTCTGTGAGTTCAGTTGGCCCAAAAGCAACGTTGCACACGCATCCGAGAGAGAGGGCCGCGGAGCAGCGCTTTCGCTAGGGATGATTATTTTTTGTGAGTTCAGATGGCCGAAAGGTAATGCGGTACACGGGTACCAAAAGAGAACGCTGCGAAGCTGCGCTTTCGCTCAGTATGATTATTTCTTGTGAGTTCGCGGCGTTTCTCTCTGTCATAAGATCTATCATAAGATAGGCCCCTCCACTGGCTCTTATTACATTGTAAACGTTTAATCCGCTGGTCTGAAGACATCGATCTTGGCTTGAGGTAGATCAGGATTTGGTCGAACGAGTAAGCTTGTTTCAGAGCGCCTTCGCCTCCTGGAGCTGTTTGAAGAGAATCCGCGGCGTGGTGTCCGTAAGCTAGTGAAGAATCGTCGGTGCCATCGTAGTACTATAGTAATACGATTCATTTATGTACATCATTCCAGAGAGACAAGGGAATACGACTCATGTGTTCATCCAGATCTAACAATAAGCTGCCACAGCCTCAAGCGCTGAGAGATGTGTGCCTAAACGTTTTGACTTTTCCATAGACTTTCGTTCCGCTCGAAATCTTGGTTAATAGTCGGGAGAAGTGGGCTTCCTAGGCAATTCACACGAGAGAGTGCGGATCGCTTGGTCGCTGTTAAGCTGAGATTTTAATGGAAAAACGATAGCTCTACCCACAGGAGGCAATGCTCAGCATTTGGTGGAATCGTATAATTATTGTTAGTGTTGAATAAGAACAATAAGTTTGAAAAGACAGCTCAAAAATGGCGGGAAACTTTTCCGACAACCTAGTATTATAGCTTCACTCTCGCAAAGCCGCCACACTAATAAACTGTTGAAATATTTACTAATGAATACTTACTGTAATAATGGGATATTGAGGAATGTCACTGGCAAATGCCTTGAGAATGCAAAGAAGAAAAGAAAATTCTTAGATAAAAAAAACTTATGCACAAAACCACAATCAAGCACCTTTGCTAATGAATAGTTAACCGAACTTCTTTAAGATATGGTTGTAGTAATAGGTTCAGGAGTTTCCGGCGTTTCGCATGAAATGACTTCATTTTTCTCCAAAAGTATTTGTTGGTCGTCGTTGCTCAGTAGCCACACTCCATTGGTGCACAACAACCGTGGGTTGTCCCCAGCAACAACATGTGCGCGAGAGTCTAACTCGCTATTCTGAAAATAGTCCAGCTTGGGGCAACAAAAATATGAGTTCATTGACTTCTTATCGTCATCATCTTCGTCGATTATGAAATGTCTGTGTCTTAGTTCAAAAGTTTTGTGATACAATCTTCTTAAATATGCCCCTGTGATATCGGCACTGCGTTGTTATCGTAGCGGCGGATTACTTAAGACTACAGGTTATAAGAACTCGGGCGGTGTAGGAGTTGCAGCGTATTCAACATTGTGTTAAAAATTGAGATTTCTTAGCAAGTGGTTTTCCAAACCTCATGAGGAGACTGTTTCCTAGCCCTGCTCCTGCAGTTCAAGCAGCTTCTTGCAAAAGTGATTAGAAGTCGTACCTAATCTGTAGAAAATTCATCCATTGAGGCATTTTTCCTACTTAACATCCTTACGTTTCCCTACTTTGAATAGTCCGATATTACTGGGTTAGTGTGCTCATGCACGCCTGTTTTGGGACCTATCCTCCCTTTCCACAGCTTTCATCTCATTGTTGTTCAAGACCACCACAAAGCTTATTGGGTTGTATCAGCTGAACAAAAGTACCTCAATAAATGCTGTTCAGTGCTTTTACAAATCACATGTCGCTCAAACATCTTAGTGATATTTCGAGCTGTCTTTTTTTTCTCATGTCTGCGAGGGGTAACTCATGGAATGACACTATTTTTTGTCTTTCCTGTACACAGTTTCAGAAAATTTGCTCTCGAAGAGAAATTTGAAGGTTTCCAGGTTAATGAATTGGGGAAGTGATTTTGGGGGGGGGGGGATATAGCTTCACAAGGACAGCAGAAACTGGAAGGGGCAAAATGGCGCTTCTGAGATATCAACAATCAATTTGATCACTTAGAAAAATCCTGCTATTTTATTCTTGACCACTTAATCTACTTAAAGGCAGCACCCACGGAAATTTTCCCTTCTTAGATCTTGATCCAGTCGTGATCCAATCGATTGTGGGGTCAATTTTGAATAAAGAGTATCAGTTACAACTTTTCCAATTACGAATAATGACAGGTAATACCTGGATCAACAGGATCAGAAGGCAGTAAGTTCTACGAGTTGTCATGCTACAACCGTGCTCCAAAATCATCCTGAGAGCGCGCAAAATAGCAAATGTCAGCTGATTGGGCAATGATCGCGAGTGGGAATCCTTCATATTAACGTTTTCATAACTCATTTCTATCAAAATTACATTTTTACCCTCAGCTTTCCTCCATATACTTCCTTTAAACTTATTATTAATCTCCACAAACCCTTTTCCTCACTCAGAACATCCAATTTCTTAAATATTGCGTGCATCTTAATTATTTAGTTTTTGAAATCACCATATGGTTTTGTTCTTTTCCCTAGTAATGTTTTTATAATGAACATCCCATTTTCTTTCTCTTTTTGCGCTTCCTTTTTCAAGAAAACTGCTTTAGCAGCTAAATATCCTGTGGCGCAAAGGAAATAGGTGGCATTGACGGCAGCGTTATCGACTTTTTTGTTCGACCTCATACGTATAACTCGACCGCTCCGCTCTAATCTACCAAAACAGAAGCATCCAAAAACCGTTCCTTCATGAGTTTTGGCTAGATTGGACACTTCACCCGCACTCCTCATGCCCAAAAACCTAATATTCCGCTACAATCTTGGAGACGAAATTTGCCGTGGATGCTGCCTTTAATATAAAGACTGATTGCATATTGGTCTTCGTTCTGCAGACGCTGAAAATTCTTCTACTCCTTAATTGGGCTAAGCTACACAGATAACGGCCATAGGGTGTGATGTTTGCAATGGGGAGCCGATCTCTATATATAATGCGTTTCTTAAGCATAGGCACACCACAGAAAACACTGGTACACAGTTCTACGTAACCTTTTGGAAATAAAAAACCACGAATGTCAATCGAATCCGCGTTTCAAAAACCTTAGTTTCCATCGTTTTAAACGAAGTTATGGAAAGAGATGAGCATATTCGGCATTTCCCCCTCACAGGGACCGTTTCATGAGTATACACACACTTTCAAAAATCAATAATTTCACAACGGGACTTCCTTGCAACGGCAGGTTAGTATTTCTTAGGCCTTCACAATTTCCAAACAACTCAGGGAACCTGGGTTGGCTTAGATTCATCTATCTATTCCAGCAAACTGCCATCAAAACTTTTCTTAGTACACGCGATAGCTTTTCCGAGGGTTGCTGTGTCATATAATGTTCGATTCCGTGAATTTCATCTGCTAAGATGCCTCATGGGTGTTTAATGTTACTAGCATCAGGAGACAAACACTGCTGTCAGCTAGGGCTTCCCAACATACTTCTCTGTTGAACGATGGGTATAGGTCACTCCGGTTTTTTGATGGAAAGTGAAGTTTCTTCTTCAGTGCGCTGCAAGAATGCGTACGCTAAGGTGTTCTTGTGGTTTAATGAATTCGAATATCTGGGAATGAAATAACACCAAGGATGTCGTTATGAAGGAAATCGTCTTCAACGGTAGCACCCACCTACAAAAGGGCCCTTTTTGAGAAACCGTTCCTCTCTTCTATAACATCCCAGGAGCGTGCTTTCATTAAAATATAGTTCAAATCAAGCCTTTCGAAGCCGGAAAAATCATTTAAACATGACACGGTAAACGCTTGTGAGTTCTTATCAAAATATTGAGCCCAGTTTTTCTCATGAAAATAAAATTTATTTGCATTTTCTCATAAACTGCGTTTACAGTTATGAACTGGGTCAAGCGTCCTGTGGGGATTTTCCGTGATCGTGTGAGAGGGGGCTGGGAAAGGGCAAGGGGAGGGTCGGGTGTGTCCTTGTCAACAAGAGGAATCACGCCATTACGTATTAAAACATTGCTGATTGGCAGCCTACGCGAGAAGTACAGGAGCTCTTCCCGGAGCCTTCTAAGTGTTTTTGCACGGGTCGGAATCAGTTCGAAATTGAATACGAAGTAAAGATGGTGCAAGTATTTGGAAATGGAGTGTGGGAAGGGAATCGATCGATTGCACTGGTGAGACTTCACCTACAGTGCCCTTCAGTTCGCGGAAAAGTAGGGTGACTTAAGCGGCTCTCATACGTTTTTCGATTCGCGGCGCGGCGTGGAGCGAGAAGTGACCCGCGTGCTGGAGACATCTCGCTTTGGATGTTGCGTTGGATTTGCCGCGCCGCAGCGAATGACTAGACCGTTCGAAGCCGCGACTAGCAGAGCGAGCTCGCAAAGTGCCGCGGAGACCTCGCGGGAAGCAAAATCTCTAAGAGCCTCCTGCTCCCGCCACTTGCCCCGCGAGCTCACTCTGCGTTGCCCAGCTCTATCCTTCATCATATGGAGCTGCGCGGCGCGTCACAACTCTGAAACATCTCGTGCTAAAGTTGTCTGATGCAAAATCACCGAAAGGTTCTCCACTTGCTCATAGAAGACGATCAGCTCTATCGCTTCTCATAGTTTCGATTCTCTAGTGCCTTATATGTTTTTGGGAGCTCGATAGGTAAATTTTCAAAATTTCACTAGGACAGGAGCATACTTCGGGAAGCGATAATAAGGCAAACGAACAAATGCTTAGAGCTCTATTACGATAAGCTGGTGAAATTTCAGCTGTGGGCAAACTCTCTTCATGGGAGTTGAGCAAGTGAAAACCTCATAATTTGAAGAAGTGGTGAGAATGGAGTAGATCTGTTTGGGAAGTGACTGAAAAGCCATGTGGAATTGCAAAATTGCATAATTTGGCGTAATTGTATAATTTCCCATCGATTTCCAATCGAGCTCCCAGAAGCATATGAGCTCCTAGAGGAAGAAGCATATGAGCTCCTAGAGGAATGAAACTCTGGAAAAAGGCAAAGTCGATCGTCGCCTATCAAAAAATTTAGTAGCTTCTCTTGATTTCGCGTCAGACAAGATCAGCGCGAGGTTCAAGTCACCCTAGTTTTCCACGAACTGACGGACCCTGCAGGCGAATTTTCGCATGTGCAACCGATCGATTTCGTTTCACACTTCATTTTCAAATTTTTCCGCCCTCTTTACTTCACACTTAATTCTGGTCGAGGAGAGGTCCCGCTTTAGTTTCAGTATTCGTAATCGATGAGCAACTCACATGAGGGTAGAAGGTCTTTGTGTTCTCTTTGCAACAGCGATACCCTTACACTGTATTCTATCACAGTCATTCTGACTCCAAGTCGAAAATTACAATGGGTGGTGCGTTCAGAGATGCCATGCTACGAGTCCATCCATGAAGAGTACGTAAATTAGTTACAATGTAAACCTCTGGCAAAACAAGTGTCACACTGCTGGTCATTCATGTGCAGGGTCAAGCATGACGATAGGAAAAACCTACCCTCAATACGACCCCCCCCTTCCGATATCCAAACTCCACCTTTTCACGACCTCCTCCGCCCCCCCCCCCCCCCTTTCCCCTGCTCCCGCATGTTTTCTCTGTATAACACTGAGCAGTTTCAAGGGAAAAGACACGGAAGAAACACATTAAAAGCCCAAAATTAGAACTGAAACAACCTTGAAGTTGATATGCATCCTTTGTTATTCGATCGGACAAGACAGCCAGCAAAAACGATCACGTCATTACGTGTCAAAACAGGACTGATTGGCAGCATGAAATCGGCTCAGCGCTGGCTTTTGCGCGCCCCCGGGTTCGATTCCCGGCGCCTTCAAAGGATTTTTGCACGGGTTGGAATAGCCTAGAATTTAGTGTGAAGTAAAGAGGATGGAACGATTTGAAAATGAAGTGAGGGAAGCGAAATCGATCGATAATACATGCAAGAATTCGCCTGCGGGGCCAACCAGTTTGTGGAAAACTAGGGTGACTAGGACCTCGGACTGGAGTTCTCTGATTGGAAATGAACAGAAGCTTTTGTACGTGTCCATAGAAGACTATCAGCTCTACCTCTCGCCAGAGTTTCAATTTTCCAGAGCTTCACATGAAATTTGGCGAATTCCCCGTCGATTTTGCGGGGAAACGAGCGAACTTCGTGGAGCCAGATTCTGTACCTAAACGGGAAATTTCCCCATCTAAAACTCATAAAAGAAAAGTTTCCGTGACATCTGCAAAATGCTTCACATTGATTTCGCAAACAGATTCATTGCATTTTCACCATCTGCTCAGCTTGCGAGGTCTTCACCTCTTCAACTCCCATGAATAGAGTTAGCCTTTTGTCAAAATTTCACTACCTTCATGTAATAGAGTTCCAAGCATTCATTCTTTCCCCATCATCGCGCCCCAAAAATTGCTCCTGCTTGAGTGAGTTAGATGAGAAATTTCCCCTCTGAGACCCGAAAATTTGGAAAATTTCCCATCGAGCTCCCAAAAACATATAAGATTCCAGAAAATTGAAACTTTGGCAAGAGATAGAGCTGATCGTCCTCTATGAAAGCATTGAAAAGAATTGGCTGGTTTTGAGTTAGAGAAGTTCAGCGCGAGGTCTAACTCACCCCATTTTTCCACGAATTGGCGGGTCCTGCAGGCGAATTCTCGCATGTGCGATCGATCTCGCTACCCATGCTACATTTTTTAACACTTCCACCCTATTTACTTCGCATTTAGTTTTGGAGTGGTTCCGACCCGTGCAAAAATCCATTGAACTCACCGGGAATTGAACCGGTGGGCGTGCTGAAGGCTCTCTCAAACACTGCCGACCGGTCCTGTTTTAACACGTAATGACGTGATCGTTCTTGCTGGTAAGGAAGGACCGTCATTTGTTATAGTGCCATAAAACAATCATGAATTTACATTCAATGGTCAAGCCACCCCTCAACTTACCCAACCTCCACCTCTTCAATACGATCCCCCCCCCCTTCCCTTCCCAGCCCCCTTCCACACGACCCCATGTGAAATTCCCATCGGACGCTTGACCCTGTTCATGTGGAATAGGTGCCGAAGAAAATTGGGTGGCGGTCGAGGTTGCGAGAAAGACCAGTTGACATAGCGGTATAGGTAAGTTCGGATTACGGATTGGAAATATGAAGAGAAGATGAAAAGCTGCGTGTCATGTATAGGCATGGTGACGTCAGGCAGTGTGATAGTGAGCGAGGCCACAACAGTCACTAGTATACATTGGTATTCGAACGATAATTTTCGAACGAATATTCGAATAGTTCGAAATTTTCGTTATTCGAATATTCGAATAACTCGAAAAGTCGAAATATTCGATTATTCGAATATTCGAATTATTCGAAAAGTTAAAATATTCGATTATTCGAATATTCGAATAATTCGAAAAGCTGAAATATTCGATTATTCGAATATTCGAATTATTCGAAAAGTTGAAATATTCGATTATGCGAATATTCGAATATTTGAGCATTCGAGCATCCATGATTCGAATACTCGGTTTGATGATAAAATTGCCAAGATTCACGGGTTACATATTGTGATTTATCCTCACTAACTGAGCCACCTTGACTGAATGCGAACGACAAGCATGCGTCTTTGATTGTCTATAAAAAAATTGAACAATACTGACAAGACCCGTTGAAAAGATGGACCTGATTCGTTTCAAATTGCATAACAGAGGATGCTCATCTTATCACCTGCAAACTTTTGATCCCGTACTACCTCCTCCTTCGGCTGTCCGTTCCTTACAAATCGAAAATTTAGTGACAATTTACGTGGAGGTACGCGAATTTCAGAAAAGTGGACGGTCACCAACCTCCCTAGAAGACAAAACGGGTTCTGTTTTTTAAGGAGGTTCGGGACAATGAAATTGATTTCTTGGTTAAGACACAGCGGGAATATGGGGTGGAGGAGGGTCCGTATTTCAACTTGATTACAAAATTGGGTTGGTCCGAAAGTCTTGCACCTAATTTCATACTTTTTTTTTCAAAAAATGTTAAGTTCATCATGAATAGATATCAGTCAACAAAGTAATCACCTTCATGAGCCCCGAGGTATGGCCAACGCTTCACTAGAGCATCAGCTCCGGAAGTTAAGAACTCTGGCAGCTGGGAATCTATGAAGTTTAAAATCTCACATTCGGTTCGAATCATTGAATTTCTTTTCTCGTAGATGCAGCTTGAGCTCCAAACAAGTGGTAATCGGACGGAGATAAAACGGGAGAATAAGCATGGTGTGGTAGAAATTCCCAACCAAGTTCGGCAATTTTT
>KN732900.1:0-10347 GCA_000816745.1 Ancylostoma duodenale | reverse complement strand
GGTTAATAATCAACGACTCCGAATGAATTTGCCGGAAGAAATTATCCATCCGGGCAATGAATAAGCAGCTGGACAATCATACGCTGGGCAAACGAGTGAATGAGACGATGTCTCGGAGACGATGTCTCCTATCATAACAACGTTCCCTATAAAGCCCAAAATAGGAAGAGGTAGGATCCCAAATGAGAAAAACAACCCCATACGACCCACGCTGCTCTTAACCCAGACTCTGTGAAGGTGTGAAAAGCAATTTAGAAGTGCATCCGGAGCAGCACGTCGAATGGACAGCAGACTGACAGACACATTCACTTGGCAGTAGCTAGAATTCGTGGGTTGATGAGCGTCGAAGCGTTGACGTCGCCAGCAGTAGCGGACGTCCGCAGAACGCCAGTGGAAATTAAGCACACCAGGGGAAACAAGTGCAACACACGGACGCTGGCGGGTGTTTGAACAGTTGCGCTGCGAACAGTACCAGCCGGCAGCGCCGTTCCATGAGTATAGCCGCTGCTGCTGGTGAATGGTGCTGACGTGCGGACGACGTGTTTGGCAGTGGCAGGGTGCGGTGAGAGTTAGGGGCAGGGGGTTATATGAGGTGATTAATTATTAAAATGTGTTGTGGCGAGTGATTGGTGCTGGAGGCCGCAGCAGCTGAGTGTGGGAGTTCCAGCGGCCCGCCGCCGTTGCTGCCGGCCGCGGATGGCTGCCGCTGCGACACTCACACCAGCCCGCGCACGCGTGACACCAACATCGTCGTCTTCAAGCCAGCGGTGCTTGGTCAAAGAAGGAGAAATGATATTCTTGAGAATCATTCAAGATCTTGTTAAGCGTTTAAATAACTAAAACGTTCACGGAAACCTCGACGCCTTTTCCTTCCAAAATTATGTCATTCGTTGTTGCTGTCATTGCATGTTATAATGTTTTGTTTTACCTCCTACGCCATGATATCGCACGCATTTTGGTGCCAACTCAATAAAATAAAATAAATTCTTCAAATAAATCAACATATTTCCACTACTATCGCCTCTCACAGAAACTTCGGCAGAAAAAAAAACAAAAGAAATTTTCAGGATTCTTGAAAGAAACGTACGCTTCGATTAAAAGCAGGTGGCCATGAAAAACTTTCGCCCAAAGGCTATGCTTTTATGGCCAATGTAACCATTTTTAAGTTGTTTGGATCAAATATATATGTCCAGAGAAACCACATAAATAATGAAGGGAACTATGGGGCGCCATTACAATAGTAGATACTCTCGACCAGGGAACTGGAAAAAGAAAAATCGCGGGAAGCCCTACAGAGACGCCTGTAAAAAAGCAACCCCTTCACGTCTTCAGAACCCTGCCATTTCTTCGGGGTTCATACCACAAACTATTGAATGAATTAATAGACAAAAACAAACAAAAATGACAAGAGAAATAGATTTCGCCCATTCTCCTTGCTTAATTACAGGGGAGACTAGTATAGATTGATATCGGAAAAAAGCCGTAAGAAAATTCTCACGACTGCCGAGACAACGAGTAATTCAAAGTTTGTCTAAAACGTCAAAGTTGATATTTGGGCCATGTTTCAGCGGCAATATGTAACAACTAGTGATTATTTGTACGTTCGTTAGTCAAAGTTAATGAATTAACAATAAATAAAAGACCGGGAGAGGTAAAAAAAACTCGTTTCATTTTTGTAATTATTACGGTCTTCACTGATCTCTAGGATTTTCATGGATCACTTAAAATCTCACTTAAGAACTAGAATGGAACACTCGATTTTAGAACATTTTAGGTGATTGCTCGTTACACTAAAACTTGCGCAATTTTAACCTCATTTTTTGAACGACTTTCTGAAAGCCATATTCTCTGTTGTAGGAACTAATACACAGTTCCACGTATTGCAAAAGCGGCGAAACAGGAATCGTCTGAAAAATATCTTGGAGAGAGACGAAAATGTCTCATTTTTCAGGGATGAAAATAAAATGTTCGAAAATTCTGAGTCAAAACTGGGAAATTATACTAGTGTTAGGTCAGTGCAGGGTCTTAAATGTCCAGAGGAGTAAAGGTGCCGAACGGCTTCTCAGGTCAACGTGGCGATAGAATTGGACGTGAATGTTGAGAAGTGGTATGAGGTGGTAATCAAAATGTATGCTTTCCACTATGGTTATCGGTTCTGTCGCCGGTTTTGGATCACTGTGAAATGGAATCCAGAGAGAGACCGCATGCATTGTTGACTTTATTCTGGGTAAACGTGTCGACAGCGCACAAACTTAACCATCGTTAACACGGACATCAGCATGTTTACCATGGATAACCCCAATGATGCATGCGCCCCAGGGATACTCTAAGAAAGCGAGATACGGTAGTAATGGATTTCAGGATTTCATAAGCGCGCAATATATTCAGTTTCACTAGAAGGGCAATATTTGCAGCGTTTGCTACCCTGTTATGAGAGGTTATGCAATTATTTATTGAGAAAATTCAAATATCGGAAACTTTTGTTCGAGAAACTACCACAGCGTATTAAATCATAACGAGGAAATCTATTCATTAAAATCAAGACATGAAGAAGAATATGGAAACGCCTACATTACCGTACCTTCGACGATACTGGAGCGAACAACTGTTCTCGTGGTGGTAAAGGTCATTAAATATGGATTGAGGGCAATTTTCCACAATTCAATGGCTTCTCCGACGAACATAGCTGATCAAACAATGTTTCAGCATCGTGGCAGCACAAACACCACCTATACTAGCTTTAAAAATCCCGCACTTCATTTTCCTCCATCTCTCTCATCATTTTCTCTCTTTCTCCCCAAAAACCTCCTCGACACTCACGTCTGCGCCAGTCTCCTGCGTTGACCGGTTCTTGTCCAATCGCAGTTCTTGGTGCGTACTGTATTGTGCAAATATGGTCCTACCACGAATCTGAAATCGAAAACAGTTTTTTATCGAAGGCCCATACGTACAGAGAAGGCTGTTTCATTTCAGTATTCGTTGCGGAAATGAGGTTTTTCATTAGTGACGTCGAGGATGCACTCAAACCCGACCGCACCACGTCATCTGCTAATCAGACGATGTTGCTTGAGGATTACCATCATGGTCATGTGTTAGAACGCAACGAATTGACGGAGTATTACGTAGCGGTCGTTTTTCTAGCAGCATAACGAATTTACGGATTAACGAAATCTGATCTCTATTGCAGTCTTGAGCGGCTTACGTATTTGGCGCCTAGACGTTAGTAAAGTAAGGCAGAAGTTCACAAGTCCAGCTTCTGACAAGGGAAGTGCACGAAATTAAGTTGCGCTTTCGACATATATGGTTGGAAAGCTTATCTCAAATGATGTTACACATTATATTTGAAATTTGCTAAATGGTTAATACAAGCTCAAAATTCCATTTCCTGCCATATTGACATATACCTCCCTCAATCATGTCTCGGCAGCTGGATAGCTGAGTGGATAGTGATGCTTACTCATACGACGAAGGCCGAGGGTTTGCATCCTGTCCCCAATTTTGTTTTGCAAACTTCAATTGCTGACCGAAATACCTGTTCGATAGGTATAGGCTTGCTCCCAAATTCGATATATGGTTTGGATGGAGGTGAACCACGAGTTTCATTGTTCTCACAGTCCATATCCCAGTCGGTGTCCATTTTCTCGTCGTTGCTTACTTCAAGATCCTCCTCATCTTCCAGGTCACAGTAAGCGGCATCACGTAGAACCCACTCAAAAGCCTCCGCCATTTTGTGCTATTGGCGAGTTGCGTTGGTGCTATCACCCTGACCAAATTTGGCCAGCAAAAGCGCAACTACGCGTGAGCAGTCGAACAGGTAAGGCGGTTATAGAATGAGAAAGTGACCGAATAGATTGTATGGCACATCAAAATACTTGGTCTGTGCAGCGACATTGCATTAACACCCAAAATAGAGCAATTTTCCACTATTTTCAAGGCAGCACTCGTAGCTATTGCTCATTTATCTCCTGTACAGTCCCGCACTCTGTCAAAGATTAGCTACTGAAATTTGCAAAACTTCAGTGGGGGACAGGATGCAAACCCTCGACCTCTATCCTATGTGTCAGCATCACCATCTACTCGGCTACCCAGCTGCCAATCCATGATTGAGGCAGGTATATGTCAATATGGCAGGAAATGGAATTTTGAGCTTGTATTAACCATTTAGCAAATTTCAAGTATAATCTGTAACATCATTTGAGATAAGCTTTCCAACCATATATGTCTCGTTCCGAAAGCGCAACTTAATTTCGTGCACTGCCCTTGTGAGTACCAAATATGGTATGATCTTAGAATGACTTCAGATATAGGAATTCCTTTTCGCCTTCCACGTGCTCAATTTTTATTTCCTAAAAAAATGACTGACCTGGATCGGCACCGCATTCATCGATGTCACAAAGCCGACAGCACTGTGTTCGTCCTCGTACTCGACGAATGCCTGAAAAAGATTGCGGAAAATTTTTCGAAAAATCTTCACAGCGGTGCAAAAATCTACAACCACACCTGATTACTATATTATAAGACGATCAACGATCAAAATTATCCTAAAGTTCACCTTCTCCGCTTATTTTAATGGAATCTACGCGTAAAACATAGCAACCTTCACAACGCTGTCTTTTCAAAATTTCGTGCTACGCGCGAAATTCAAACGATGAGAAGGCGTTGTATATATTAGCTTGGAACCATGGGACACCAATCAAATCCGACGAAGAACCTCGAATACTTCTCGCCGGATATTACCAATCCGAATATTCAATTATTGATAGATTTTATCGATTTTTCTCAGTCTAGCTCCAATCCGGATCGAATTGTGTCACTGGGTGTGCCAGCATGCTCGTACGGATTACCCACTGGCTGATTACGAGTCTGACGGCAGCCCTGCACGATGTGGATATTGATTTATTGATTTTATTTATTTTTTCGCGAGTTTCGGTCTGGCGTAGTGGCAAGATATCCGTTGAGGTTATCTGGCATGCTAATATGCTTGAAGGCATTTTGAAATGAGGAGATACTGTTGCAGCATTAATGATAAGGCAAATCTTCCAAAGGCTGCGGGTATACTCCTCGAGGAGTATGGCACCTAGCATCGCCGTAGCCTTAGCGACTTCATTTTCAATACATATCGATTGTGGGCGGTCCGAAGCTGGCGACTGACCGTCGAGACCCGCTCACAGTCAATACGTATCAAAAATGAAGTCGCCAATCTTTGACGATGCTAGGTGCTATACTCCTCGAGGAGTATATCCGCAGCCTACCGCTAATTCAAGAAAGCAGGTGTGGATGAAACTTGAGTTTCGAGTTGATACATTGCTTTCCAACTGTTGCAGGGACGCCGAAGAGAAAAAGAATGCGCTAAAGTGTGTAGCAATTGGAGAGGGTGGCGAGAAAAGTAGGCAATAGGCACATATATTCAACTATTGTCGCATTTGAAACAGGTAAAAGTGGAACATAAATGAAGAACGGTTCAATACGGTCACCACCCTCCACAACAAGTAGTAGCCTAAGCACACGATTCAGACGCCGCGACTGGATCGCTCGTGCAAAACTCAATCGCAGCGATCAAATCGCATCGCTGCAGGTACGGCCATAGCCATAAGCGGAAACAACGAGTACGAGGTTCTACAAGGACATACCACAAGGTATATCAATGGCAATGTATCACATCATTACTTGACATTATTTGTGATAATGTCAAACATTATCATATCACATCATTATCAAGTGGCGATTATAAATCGTTTCCCTATGCTCTTGCTCTAGAGGAAAAAAGTGGAAATAGGATTTGCAAATGCACGCCAGAAAATGTGAACTAATTTCCCGTGCTGCTTATTTGCAGCAGGACGCCAACATAATGAAGTTTTCATGTTCTTTTCTGTACCTGATTGTCTGTGGATTTCTTTACGAAAAGGGCGCTAATAACAAGTCTAACAGTGCATGTTTGTTAATCCGTCTAAACAGATTCTATGAGTAATTGAGGTTCCAAAGTCTCAGAGATCAGATACAATGATCAGAAAACAGATACAGCGCTGTAGATTACTGTAGCCCATGTCGCTGATTTTTAGGCGGTTTTCTTACCATAATGCATAATTCGGGTGCGACGAAAGAGTTCAGAAGTAACAGATAACTTGGATCTCGAAAAATCTGGCAATGACCTTTATCGACACCGCTAATTGCCGCGCTGTACCGTAGTCGACCAATCGTGTAGTGGTCCGACCTCATACGAAGAAAATGGTGGAATTTTCCAGAGAATTTTCGTCTACTTCACTGACTATGCAACATTATTACCTCTCGCAAACAGTGTACTATCTTATCAAAAGTTTCGGGAGGAAAGTAATGGCAGCAGTATAGGGCCCGTATGCATGAACACCCCGCTGGGAAAGGGAGGAGTTCAGATATGCTGTCAAGTATTCGAGCAGTTCCAAACGATGCTCAAGCGGTATATGTTGAACCATTTGTGGATCCCCTACACATATGCGAAGTATTGGACAGGCTGCGCTTCTCTTGTATCTTCTGGAGACGACGAGGTCTTCCGAAGGGAGGGTATGAACATCCCCTACGCTGAATAGGAGATCACGAGGGATCGCGCTATTTCGCAAATTAACACCCCGACAATAGCGGATCCAAAACCAACACATCTTCATTGAAGCATCCAGGCTAGAAAGATTTTCAAAAAATGGGAAATGTACGAATAATTGAATTTCAAGCCTAATCCCTCGTGATCCCCTACTCAGCGTAGGGGAAGACACAAGAGAAGCGCAGGTGGTCCAATACTCTGCATATGTTTAGGGGATCCATAAGGGATTCAATATATGGACAATCGCTCGAGTACTGTTTGGAATTGCTCGGATATTTGAAAGCATATCTGATCCCCTCGCTTCCCCAGTGGGGTGTTCATGCAAACGAGCCTAGGTAATCAAGCTGAGAAACCGTATCAATGTGGAAAATGAATAATCAGCCTTCTGCTAAGGTTTGTTTCCTACTTCCTCAGGAAACGTTATATAATTGCTGTTGTAAAGTTTGGTGATGTCAGTGATGTACATCAAACCGCACAAGATTTTTCAATGTGCAGCGGAAAATAATAGAGCAGTAATGAGTGAGGAAATGACTTTTCTCGGGGCCTTATTAAGGATATTGCCTCTTTTTTTTCTCTTTGTAGGTTGTTTCTTTCTGTGTATGTAGAGTAAGCAAATAAGAAGCATAAATGGTTTCAAAGTATGGGGGTATTAGCAAAAAGACAGTTTGGGAATGGAAAGGGACTTGCAACAACTTATCCTGGAATCAAAAATGAAACTACCCCCAGCAAACTTGTTAACGCACCCAAATTTAGCCTTCACCTGACACCTATCAACAAGTTTACCCATATGTGATGTTGTCTACACCAAGCTCCTAAACACAAGGAATCCTACCCATTTGCACGAGACAACTTATCCTTCCAATAATTCAAACCCCGAACCGGCTTTAGAAGGGAGAAAACAGAGGGAGAAAACAGTTTTCCGCTAAACCGGTAGTTGGAAATGAGGAAAGAGAACTTGCTGAGGGTGGTCCCAGAGGAAAACCCAATTCATAACCAGTGAACTAACTTAGGAAAAACTGGAAGCTCTTTTTATTGAAGCGGATAATGAACAGTGCAGTAACGTGACATTATAAACTGACAAATGAACAAAATATAAAATGAATAAATAAACAAATTCTACTGATGTCCCTTCCGTTGAATTTCTTAGAATACTGTAACTCAGAATGACCAATTTGCTAAGATGAGCGCCTCACCTGACTCTTCCCTTTGAGCATCATATAGTTGGATAATGGACCGTAGGGGACGCACAGCTGAATCAGCTCCACATCAACCATGTCCGGAGGTATGTTTCTGGAAAACCATTACATCAAAATCGAACATCCGCCTATAAAGGAAACCGTAGAGCAGAAGGCACGATGCCTCATTCATACTACTGGGCCGTGAGTGTTGCATCCGAGTAGGAACTGGGAAATGAGGTAAAGGAACGTGAGGACAAGTGCGCTAGAAAAAGATTTGAGATGAAAAAGAGAGCAAGTTCCGGGGAAACATTAGCTGAGAGGAGAAACCTAAGAGATGAACTAGGTCATTTTGGGGAGCAACTTCACATCACTATATAGTAAAATATAGTGTCGTCCATCCCCTGCTAACCGAAGAGGCCCTTAGAACGATCGCATAAGTTCCGATGAAGATCTTATTCCTTTTGCCTCCGTCCTGTGGAAGGAACGAAACGCACCTCAGGCATTCTTTTTCTTTTTTTTTCGTTTATTGGATCCCAATGATGAGAAGTACACATGTAGGTTCCTTAGGTAAATTATAATGAAATATGGGTGGCACGGACGCCGGTGGTCTTGGATTTCACTGCCAAAACGAAAACTACCTCAGTATTTGATGCAACTGCAAAGCAAGCGTTCCCTGGAAGCCGTTCCCAACAAAACCCAACGTTAACACTTTATCAATAATGATGGCACATTAGTACGTCGCTTAATTGTTAGTTGTATTAAAGAAGAAAATTCGAAAAAGAACATTGGAAATTATGGGAAACTTTTGCGAGAACCTAATGATAGCGAGAACCTAATGATATTTATCATTTTTTTCTCACAATTTATCGGCTTTTTCTTGCATGCTTAGTAGCACCGACCGAAGAGGTCCGAATCGAGAAATGGTTCGCCTGATTCAAAAAAAGAATAAAAGTTTGTTTTACCTTTTCACGGGTCACCCTTCTTTTTCACCTGATTTTTTAGATGACATAGCCCATGCCTAACCTACTAACTCACTTAAATATTCATTTATTTTCTCAGCCATTACATGGTGATACCGGAATATCAAGAAGAGAGAAAAATAGGACAAACAGAAGGAAGATGTGGAGAAAAATTGGAGAAAGAATCGGTAAAAGTAGGGTGCAAAGAAAATCTGCTTGTCCAGAAATCCTCAGAAACTATGTACATACATACTTTTCGGGATCAGCGAATCTTGAATGATATCCTGGCATAAAACATCTTGATTTTCTACTAAGTAACCTCCATAATAAAAGTAAGAAGTTCTGATAACACCTGTATTCGGAAAAATCCGGAATATAAATGGGCGATTTATTGTAAGATTTCTTTCAAATGAACTATAGAACGGACAGAACTTCGCGCATAACCAGGACTTTCTAAGGAAAATCAAGGAAACTGCGAGAAAATGTACAGAAGAGAAGGGTTCCAGGACGGAATGCAGCTCGTCCTAAATCTAACATCTTAACAAAGAAACGTACCCCGGGATTATTCCCGCTGCATGCGTTTTCCGGGTAATACTTTTCCTTCCCGGATATTTTTCCATGCATTCCTTTCTCTTTTCCCTTCTATAAAGAAACCCTCGAAAGAATTCCTCATTGGCACGGTGACTTCTCCGAAAATGTATGCAAATGCAGACGATTCCACAACAACACCATCGATTTTCCAGGCAGCGATAGTGCGAATAGAATTTAATTGCACTTTTAAATGGCACATTTTCCGCCATTTCAAAAGAGCACATTGAAGTCTTAATAAATAAATGAAAAGATGCGGATAGCGATGCCACGCCCCTGTCCCCCGTACTTACCGAATATGAACAACTCGTGAACGAGGGGTGCTCGACGAGGTGGCTGTACAATGTGTGTTGGGTGCTGCTATCTGAATGTCAAGATTTTCAGGTGGTCGTAAGGCCTATAGGGCCTTACAGGGCCTACAATAACTACAAGTCGTTACCTGTGCTAGTGGCTGTCCAGCTAGTAATTGTGCCGTAGTAAGGCCGTTCATCTGACTGATATACTGCGTATATAAAGCCGTTGGATCGAGCTTTGCCTGGAAAATTGCTAAATTCGGGAAGACCAGCAAACCATGCTACTATCCAGAATAATGACATAACCGTGAACTTTGTCAAGTTTACCAAAAAATTGAAACTCATATTTAGTGAATGACTCACGCAAAAAAAAAAACAACCGTCAATCCTCAGGGGTTTTTCTGCTGTATTTTATTGAAGTTCCAGACATGTCAGAAGAACATAGCGCAAATATTCAAGCGAACTCTAATCTATTAATAATTGCCAAAGGGAAACGACATAAAAAATGAGAAGAGACGACTACAAGCGCCCTAGGTCTTCTACCATCACCCTCTGCCAGCGGCCGCATTCTTACGCTCATCTTCTACATTTTGTCGCTTTCTTATTTCATATGACCTGGTGGTGTTCCAAGGGGCACTAGGCTAAAGACAGCTAGCTCTCCTTTTAATACATAGTGATTGGCTGACTTATATAAAATCACTGTAACGATAATACCAAGGATTCATTGATTAGATGGTAGTAAAATGAGAATCAGACTA
>KN732897.1:0-10351 GCA_000816745.1 Ancylostoma duodenale | reverse complement strand
CGCCTCGAGCCGGGTCCAACGGGGTGATAAGGGTGCTCCGGCGTCCAAACAAGGAGAAACGCCTGGAGACGGGCCCCACGACGTGATAAGGGTGCACCGCCGTCCAAAAACTGGGAGACGCCTCGAGCCGGGTCCAACGGGGTGATAAGGGTGCTCCGGCGTCCAAACAAGGAGAAACGCCTGGGTACGGCGTGGATAGTGTCTGTTCATCCGCCAGCATTAATCTTATCTGTGTCGACACTGAAAATGTGCGAGCGAAGCGAGCTTGAAAAGAAGCCTGAGAGTCCGGCGTTAGCCGGACTCTCAGGCTGGTACATAATTAGAATAAGCTTTGAAGGGCAGGATTGTTGGTCCGAACTTTCCACCCCGAGTGAGCCGAGTCACCCTCACTAGTGTCACCCCTACTCGGCTCACCCGGGATGATGATGGATGATTGCACTTTCTTTCCTGAACATGAAGCTTTGGTAACAGTAACACTGCAATAGTGGTACTGGGACATCTACAAGGCTCTGCCAGAGCTCGCTGACCTACATTCTGGACGATCTAAAAGCACAGGGATACCTATGCCATGCTAGTATTTGCGTCCCTAACCGTGCCTTCATCGCACCAGCTGTTCATTCCTAAAAATAGACAATTCCTTCACCTATTGCATTCGCGCTTTTTGGCAAAAGGTTATTCGGATGTCTTGTATAGAATAGAGCTGCATCCCGGTCTTCATTGAGGAAGCCATCCTCGTCTTGGAGAAGTAACTTAGGAAGTGGTAATTGCAGGGATTGGGATGCTACAAGGAGCATGATGTTCGCAGTCCTTTGCCTTTCGGCTATGCAGAATGTCGCTGAACTAGCTCTGGCAGAGCCTTGGCAATATCGTATCATTACTGCTGAGACGATGTCGTTGACGAAACTCCATTTTAATGCGAAAAAATCAAGTCATCATGTGAGTTATTCCATCTAACGATGAATAAGCTCACAGAAGTTCTATGATTTGAGGACACAAGCGTGCTTCTGGAAACTAATTCCAACACAAAATGTGTTAAAAACTATTTCTACACAGATATGCCCCCACAACAGAGAATCTCTTTCGAACTAATTCATCGAAAATGCGGTTGTGGGTGCTTGAAGCAATCTGGAGAGTAATCTCGCCAGCGACAGCCTCTACAGTATGACAAGCAGGACGCCTAAAATGCTAATAAACAAAACACTACCACCTGGTTATCAATCCACCTTTTGCTGGTTTTTTCGGAGCAATACGAGGATTCAACAACAAGTGTCCCTATACTTTTGATACAAGAAATACCTGACTTTTTCTCTCCAAAAAATTATAAAAATTTTATGAGTCGATCATATCGACTGAAACCATATGCTTCAGGGTTTCTCGACCCGCCGAATCGAAGGGGGAAAAATCAGCCCAATCAGAAAAACGTGAGCTTCACTACGGGCAAAAATTAGGGTGTCCCTTTACTTTTGATACAGACTGTATATTTCACATGAGGGTGTGAGCATAGGCACGACAGTGGTGAGACAGGAATCAGGAAAATGGAGGTTGTCTGGGTCAAAAAAGTGAAGGTTGTTCATCAAGCTCTTCGATTAAGTTGAGGTCTCTCTCTTTCTCAGAATTCTCCCAAATATTTATTTATTTATAAGGAAGATATCGTGGTTTTTACGTTTTAGGAGATTTCTCAGTTATCCTTTGCTGCATTTCTGCCGCATCCTCTAGTGTACCGTCGCATTGTTATTCCGTCTAACAACTATGCAACACGTACTTTCTTGGGCTGAAGATGCTATTCCAGGGGTAAGCTCAGTTTTCAGGCAATCTCATGCGTATATTCTCAACAGTTTTCTCCACCCGTGTTCGTCAACGGCTCCTGAGTTTCATGTTTCCTAACGCTGTTTCGTACGTAGAACTTAATCCACAACTGCGCGTTCCATGTAATTCTTGCTTCCCCGAACAAAATGTGCGACTTTCTGCACCCTTTTGCGATTTGGGCCTGCTCCCCGGATCCAACCTATCCTCATCGTCGTTGGTGAAGCTTTCCCCCAACTGCGCTGCCGTAAGTGATTGTGTATTGAAAAGCGTCTTGGGTTATCGTACCTATGGATATGAGCAGCCTTCTGATTACTGATATAAGCTCATTTATTTTACTCACCAATCTGGCAGTCCGGATGACGCCAGACTTTCAGCCTTCTCCTGATAGTCGCTTCGCTAGCAAACTTCACATCAGTAGCAAAGGAACCAAGGTGTTATATAATAGATAAATGTGGGGATAATTTCCTCTATCACACAATTATGCCATTTGCTGTCAGCGCGTTCTCTGTACGTCAGTAGACCTGTCGTGGACAGTTTTTCGTACCACTGCGGAACAAAATCAAAACGTTCGGTCTTGCCTTCATTGGTAATCCGCATTTCGCTAAAGCTCGCATCGTCCAACGAAATATCTAAACTCTTTATCGCTTTCATTTAAAAGCAGATGTTGATTGCCTATTCCAGACCAGGATATTTTTAGCCTTCTTTGTGATAGCTTGTTTTCATGATTATTTCTATTTTACAGCCTCAAAAACACAAAGTGTAGGGACATAAAACAGGAAATCAGTGCCGGTGAGCAAATGCGAAATTCGGCCGATTTTAGGCTGCGTGGATGCACCAACTGGTAGGATCACATGGTTTCTCAACAACATCTGAGCCAACTGCTTTGCAAGGTTGCCTCACACTCAACGAACACCGAATATTTCCCTGAACATTTGCACGAAACGCATTTCAGTCAGAACAGTGTAGTTGCGTTGACGTGATATTGCCACACTAGCTTCTCAATCAGAGGCGCATTGCAAGCACTTAACGAAATACTTGGATTACCTCTGACGACATTGACAAATGTAGCATTAGTAGATCACGAATCTTGACACTTGTCAAGGGATAGCGTAACTACGTTATAAGCTGGTCTAGGTTCACAGAAGAAATTCTTTTTTCATGGAGATCAGTTGGCCCAAAGGTGACATGGCACACGGGTCCGAGTTAAAACGCCATGGAGCGGCGTGCGAAATGTTACCTTTGAGCCCACTGAACTCATTGAATAAAAAAGTTCAATCCCGAGCCAAAGGTCGATACTTTTATAAGCGGTGATTCAAAGCAAGAGAACAACTTCTGCACCATTTGGAGTGAGCGGAATTCGAGTGTCATCACCTTTGCTGCAGAAGATCAAGCTGATGGAAGGCAGTTTTGAACATGGTTCACATGTTCGAAAGATATTCGAGCTTCTGAAGTATTTCAGCAAATTTTCTTGTCAAATGTTCCCATTACGAAGCACAAAGAAGTAAATGAATGCTTGATTTCGAATGAATTCTGTACATCATCTGTCCCAGAATGAAAACAAAGGTCCCCATAAGGAATACTCATGAGACTAAACTGATTGCTTTTTTTTCAAACCAAGGTCAACTTTAATATTCATTCACTTACATGGGCACCATTGAAGCAGTCAAAGGTGTTCAGTGTTCACAGTTGTCGCCTCTGTATTAGCACTCATCACAAGGCAACATTCTTTCCTCTGAGAACATCAGACGGCTATAAGAAATAGTAGTTGAGCAAGACTTTTGTTCACGTATATTCGATTGATGTTCCGTCGTCGCCTTCATCGGAGTCTGGAGAGGCAAAGATATGTATTCATGAAACTTCTCCTGGAAACACTTCTGGTTCTCGTAGTCGACGCTCACATCGCCGATAAGTCTCTAGACGCCACCAGCAACAATATAGCTTCAGGTTTGTGGTGTAGTGAAAGCATACCGTTGCAGAAGAACATGGGGGTGTCCGTAACCTGTTGTTTTAGTTTTTAACTCGATATTTAAAAAATGGTGGTAACGCATTTCTTAGGCAAATCGGGTCTCGTCACCGTCCAAGCTTGGACAGAAAAGCTCCCAAATCTTTTTCTGGAGTAGCCGTGTTCCCTACAGCCAAATGCGCAGCATCGGGGTGGTCAGGGAGCATCTTTCCCCATGCAATTTGTATGCACTAGCCTTGTCCGCCATGCCATCTCTCGTAACCATCTCCAACGGATCCAAAGTGCCCATTAAAGTCTCCACCAATGATTATGTTTTCGCCTTCATCGAAGCCCTGAATGAGTACTTCAAAATCGCGGTAGAAACATTCCTTCGTGTATCCGCATTGTGGTGCATACGCGGAGACAATCCTTAGGACACTCCCTGCGGTAATCTTGATGGACACCAGGGGGTCGGACACGCGTTGAACACTGGTAACGAAGTCCCGGTAGCCTTCGCTGACGATGATCCCAGGCTCGCTGGACTTACAATCGGGGTAGGGAACCTGGCGCTTTGCGACTTTGAAGGGAATTAGCTCTGCTAAAGTCGATCATGTTACTAGCAAAATCTCAACGTTATGTTTTTCGCAACTTGCTATCGACGAAATAAAAAATCAAATCAAATCCCAACTCCATTGCGGCCAGATGATGTGCCGTGGTATATGAGCTTGTATCCATCGCCAATATCGCGTGAATTTGCCCCCTTCCACTTTGTTTCTTGCACGCAGGCGATGTTGACTCTCCGGTTCTTCAGAGGCGTGGCACGTTCGCGGCTTCTTCTTGTTAACGTCCCGATGTTGACTGACGCTAGCCGGGTCATGGGGTACTTCCGCTTCTTCGAGTGTCCTTCGACGGCCAATAGTCCTTGCCTACTTATCGCAACACCCATACTATAGTGGTGAAGCGCGTCGCCTCCGGGGACGCCCTAGCTTTATTCAAAATTCCTTAAGAGGCACAATCCGTAGTTTTATTCTGACGCAACATGGTGTTCATCGGCCGACGTCTGGCAAAGTCTGACGCCAGAATCGCAAACGGGAAGGGATCCCCTCCCATGGACAAGGGACTTATTTGTTATGGGCAGCCCCGAATTGCCTCTCATGTGCTTTCAAGTCGTCAGAATGCTGGTTTTGGTAGGACCCGATGTGCGGGATACAGCCTACAAACAAGCACTTGCACACACCACCACGTGCATGTTCACACTCACATGCCGGCCATATGAATCGAGTCCAACACTGCAGAACTAAGGAGTCCATCCCCTAGATCGATCCGCATCGCAGGGCAAGCGCATGGCTGCTTATGGTCCACGATCAGCCCCTATCCCCCACCCTTGGTCGCGGCACGTGGCCTCGCAGCAAATCGGCTGGGATCCTTGGGAGTTCCGTGGCGCTATGGCTTAATATGAATCTCGTATTTGCTTTCAGCATGCTGAATAACCCTATTCCACCAATTTTCACCAAAATCTACAGACATCTACAGTACCTATAGTTTGCCTACTCTAACCAAGCAGTACTGCATTACATTACAAAATGCATGTCATGTTCGTGATCTGCTTTTGAAGTAACTCTCGCGAGGAGGATTTTAAGAAAAATTGTAGTGGGAAAAACGAGTTAAAACAAATATTCGTTATGCGTTGAATAACACAAATTTTGGATATTTTCATCAAAAGAAGAGTGAACGAAAAGTGATGTGAAAAACTATAGAAGTGAACAAAGTCCTCGGTCACAAATAATAACAATGAAAAAACGTAAACTAGAAGAAAACAAAAACTTCTGATCTGTCTATCAAGTTTGGTAGTTGAAAAGACCAGTTTGGTAGTTTGGTAGTTGAAAAGACCAAGTAATGGAAAACTAGGAAATACTGCCTTGTGTCAAATTAACCAATACCAACTACTGTTCAGCATTCTAAGGTTTTTATTCTCTTCTTGGGCAGGTGCAGAGTTGCCCTTACCAGACGTCTGTTAGACTTTAACAGAAACGCATTCATGAGATGCTCTTCACAATCTTGATATCTTCAATATTGACTTTACTCGCACATTAATGAAAACAGAAAGACTGGTCTGGGAAACAGCTAGCAATAGAACTCTATCTAGTTCTGGCATAACGAAATAATTAGGTCAGAATTTTCCACAAATGCCAACCACTTATCCTGTGTGAAGCAAGAGCACGAACTCTTCACCTCCTGGTTTTTCAAACCAAGCCAACTTTAACATGTTAGCGACAACGTGCACGACCGGTATTGCACGCGGGGTCTGCTGCGTGGGACCGCATGCACGACCGGTCTACCACGCCCTATTTAACGTCTTATCTTGGTGAAGCGTTCTTATTTAGTTACTTCTTATGTAGTAATGTACTAACAGGCACACAAGTTTTCTATTCACGCAGTGGACAAAGCAGACATTTTCTCGAATTTTTTTCACTGGTATTTCCAACTGGGACAGCTAAGGAATCAATAAACTTTGAGGAAAACCATGGCAATAACAAAACAATTGCCAGCAAACATGGGAAGGAATTCTTGAGAACTACGATCGGGAACATAATTTTCATGAAAGAAGTTAGCGTTCTACATGGAAGAGGAAAATTACTACTCCGTGAGACCACGTGCACGAGGGATCGAGCACGGAACACCAGCGTCCGGAAGCGCGCGTGTCCCACGCCGCGGTAGGCTGGAAATCGGCTCTGTCGCGAACTGTTCGAATAAGCTGCTGTGTTTACGTACATCGCCCTCCCGTTTGTAATCTTTGCATGACAACATTAAAGTCCAGAGAGCATCAGACAGCTGTTTGGAAAAACGGCTTCTTCTTCAATAGAAGGATCTTTGTTCAAGAGGCTCACTGCCAACTTCAGACGATTTGCAAACGATATGCAACGGTCATGAGTGATAAATGCAAGTTCAAATCCAATGCAGAATTGACGCGAATCCAGTACAAAACTCAGCTGCTGGGATTCCTGGAATGGTAGTAGCTAAGCAGCACACCAAGTTTTTCATCAACGTTTATTTGATTGGAATTTTGCATATCAGGGTCTGAAGTCAAGGACATGTGCAGTTGTCTTTTTTTTGCACACAATAATGCAAAATGTCTAATGTATTTGGTCGCGAGAAAACATTTATGGGAGCATATATTTTCATACGTAGGCATATATATATATATTCCATGTACGAAAAAGTAGAAGGTGTCATGAAACTTCTCCTCGTAGCTCTTCTGATTCTCTTCGTCGACGCTCACATAGCCGGTAACTGTCTAGCCGCTATGAAAAACAATGTAACTCCAAGTGTTTGAAGTAGTGAAAGCACAACGATATGATGATGGTTGTAACATGGTGTTTTGAATTGGAACATGATTTTAAAAAAGAAAAAAATCATTTTCCTAGGCGAATCGGATCTCCCCATTCGTACAAGCGTGGACAGGAAAAATCACAAAGTTTTCCCCGCCATTCGTAAGTTTTATCCTCGCCATTCGTAAGTTATCTTGATTTATTCGTAGAAACGACCTTTCCTCTCATTCATGGGCACGATTTCAGCCATTGTTATTAGTGTTGGTGGTGGAGCCCTAGGTGGACTGATCAGCGGTGGACTGCGCGCTTTCATGAGCGGCGATAAGGGCGAGGCAGCCGCAACACCAGAATGAGTCTAACAAGAAAATTTTAAGTTGAAATGCTGCCTAGTTTTTGCAGATCATTCGTTTTGTGTGTATTCTTCTGAAAAGGAGAAATAAAGTAGAGTGATAGTGCTCTTACATACGTTACAGGTGATTGAAACGTTTTGAACCGAGCGTTTTAGCCAACGATAACTTAGTATGTCGGAGTCAATAAAAAAGAAACAAGTTGAAACAAACAGATCACGAAAACAACACAGGAGTAAATCAAACGAAGACGTGTTCAAGCTAAAGTATTTCATGGCATAACTTGATGAAATTTATTTGTTCAAGCTGTGGTGAATACAGTCTGGCCTACCCGGCCCTATTTTTTCGCTACAGTTCTGCTCAGGAAAGCACCAATCTCAGTGAAATCGTCGCCATTTGAATAAGGGAAACTGAAAGTCAGACCTCTGTAAGAAGGATACATAAAATGGAAATCTGGTAGAATAGTTTTTTTTGCTTCCTTGGTAAAGTGTTTCAAAATGAAAAGTACAGAATAGTAGAAGGGCTGCTGTCGAGAAATTTGTGTGGTTATATCCTTTCGAAATACATCTCCTTTACTGGCGTTGTTCACAACTACATTGAAAGCTAATGGTGATTGCACCATAGGCAGTTAAGGTTGCGCTGCATCATTCGCTAAATCACGTTCACTTGTTCCCCAAAGGATCAGTGTTTGTTTCAACGCCATAAGTTCTTGCACAAAGTGCCTTCGAAACTTTTTGAAGATTTCCTTCTCCTATCAACATCACAGTTGGATATTTACTGCAACTATTTACCGCTACTGGTACAAATTCGTGGACTTGTGCGTGAAAAGGGCCAAACCGTGCTCCAGTATCGCTACCTTGCACTTTCGCAGTGCTACCTGTCGTCGCATCTATTGCTCTTTCAACATATTAGGTTGTAGGGAAAGTTCTCGCGGTTTTTGAAACATTATATTTTATTGACTTTTTGAAAATAAGAAAGCACTTTGAGAACTGAATAAATCACCATCACGTCCTATCTCTCTTCGAAAATTTTCGGGAAGCCTTTCGATGCCCTCGGCATAGAACTGTTGTGGCAGTGACTCGAAGAAATTGTTGAAAAAGCGATCGAAGTCACCTTCATTATCAGACGCTTTCCCATGCATGCTGTTAGAGAGTGACTGGACAAGGTGGTAATCTTTTGAAGCAAGCTCAGGACTGTACGGTGAGTGAACCAGCACTTTCCATCCAATGTCGAATAGCTTCTGGCGAACCACTATTGCACTATTTGTGTGAGCATCGTCGAGCAGGAATCGGATCGTGTCGTGAATCAGACGATTTTCTGCGGTTTTTGTGGCCAATCTATCCAGCGGAGACAGGTCTGCCGTGAGGGCTGCGTAGCGTGACAATACCTCGCAGAGGATGATAACTTTGCAGTCGCACCAAGCACTGATCATAACCTTGAGAGGGTGATGACCTGCCTTCGGCTACGGCTCATACTGCTGATCCTTATCAACCTAAGATGGGCTGCGCTTCATGTTGACATACAGACACCACTTCCATATCCTGTAAAAGGTGGACTTCACCCAGTCCTTTTCGCCCCTGTACGAGGGCAAATCAGTAACCACCTCCACGTCGCTGGAGATCGCGTTCCGTCAAATCATCTTCACCCACTGTGATAACTTCCATACCTTTCCCAACTGGCACAGGTGATAGAAAGGCTCCCCGAAAATTTTCGAAGAGAGATAGGACATGCTGGTGATTTATTCAATTCTCAAAGTGTTTTCTTATTTTTAAAAAGTCAATAAAATGTAATGTTTCAAAAACCGCGAAAACCTTCCCTACAACCTAACATGTTGAAAGAACACTAGATGCGACGACAGGTAGCACTGCGAAAGTGCAAAGTAGCGATTCCGGAGCACGATCTGGCCGCTTTTCAAGCACAAGTCCGCGAATTAGAACCAGTAGCGGTAAAATTTTGCAGTAAATATCCAGCTGTGATGTTGATGGAAAAAGGAAATCTTCAGAAAGTTTCAAAGGCACTTTGTGCAAGAACTTATGGCGTTGAAACAAACACTGATCCTTTGGGGGAACGAGTGAATGTGATTTAGCGAATGATGCAGCGCAACCTTACCTGCCTGCGGTGCAAACATCATTAGCTTTCAATGTAGATGTGAACAACACCAGTAAAGGAGGTGTATTTCGAAAGAATATAACCACACAAACTTCTCGACAGCAGCCCTTTTACTACTCTGTACTTTTCATTTTGAAACACTTTACCAAGGAAGCAGAAAAACTATTCTACCAGATTTTCATTTTATGTACCCTTCTTACAGAGGTCTGACTCTCAGTTTCCCTTATTCAAATGGCGACGATTTCACTGTGATTGGCGCTTTCCTGAGCAGAACTGCAGCGAAAGAAATAGGGCCGGGTAGGACAGACTGTATTCACCACAGCTTGAACAAATAAGATTCATCAAGTTATGCCATGAAATACTTTAGCTTGAACACGTCTTCGTCTGATTTCCTCGTGCGTTGTTCTCGTGATCTGTTTGTTTCAACTTGTTTCTTTTTTATTGACTCCGACATACTACATACGGTTCAAAACGTTGCAATCACCTGTAACGTATGTAACAGCACTATCACTCTACTTTATTTCTCCTTTTCAGAAGAACCCACAGAACGAATGATCTGCGAAAACTCGGCAACATTTCAACTTGAAATTTTCTTGTCAGATGATTTATTCTGGTGTTCCGGCTGCCTCGCCCTTATTGCCGCTGATCAAAGAGTGCAGTCCACTGCCGATCAGTCCACCTAAGGCTCCAGCACCAATACTAATACCAATAGCTGAAATCGTGCCCATGAATGAGAGGAAAGATCGTTTCCACGAATAAATCAAGATAACTTACGAATGAGGGGAATAACTTCGTGATCTTTCCTGTCCACGCTTGTA
>KN732889.1:0-10360 GCA_000816745.1 Ancylostoma duodenale | reverse complement strand
TGTTGCTGAGAATCTCCCAGTCGCTTGAATGCGGGGCTTTTGGTCGGATAGATGTGCAGGATACAATCTGCAGACATGCAAGCACACCCACGCACGCATGCATAAACGTACCCATGCGCTGACAGAAGGTATATATCCTTCCGATACCGCAGAGACAGGGAGTCCATCCCCTGAATCCACCCGTGTCTCAGGGCAGGCACAAGATCGCGTATCGTCCGCGATTAGCCCCCTATCCACTACCTGGAGACGCGCCACGTAGCCTTGCGACTAACCGGCTGGGATCCCTCGTATGAGGGAGATCCGTGAATAGTTCCTGATACCACAATAAATGGAAAAGAACCTCGAGAAATTTCGAATAATGCCGAAGAATTTTTCACAAAACACAACTCAATGCTCATGCACCTTTATGGGCCAATCTATCGCTGCATAGGTTACGAGATGCAAACAGGAAGGACCAATAGCGGTCAGCTGCCGCGAACGGTCGTACTCGCTACGATCTCCAGGGCACGTATTTTATGCGTACACATTCAGCGGGAGTAAATTCACTCTGTGTGATGTAACGGAAGCAAGAGATATAGTGAGACTATCTCACATTTTTATTTTGAATTGAATTCATTTCACTTTACGTGTGCGACGACGTACATGAGCGAAAATGGAGAAGGGACACATCAGAACAACCCTTGTGAGAAACGATGGAATCAAGAAAAAGCTAATAAGAGAGACCAGAAAGAAACCGTTTCAGGAGAGGAATGAAACAGAAGGAAATCAATGAACGCCAGATCAGGGACGTTTATACTAGAATTTGAGCCGGCATCATTCCCATACTCTAAATTTGGTAATCGCGACTGGGATTATGTTGAAGCATAGAAGTGAGATTAATTCAGCATCTACAGAAACACGTCCGTGGTTCGCTTCTGAGAGGTCAATTTCTTCATAAATGGGTTACTAGACAGCTGCTTCCATATTGTTGGGTTGCATCTCGAGTATATCAGAATTCGAATGGCCGATGATGTCATGTACAGTACGCTAACTGTGTCTCCCATAGTTGTGTACAATGTGGAAGCATGGAATGAGTCGAATTCCCTGAAATTAACTCAAATGTGAGAGGAATACGTCGTGCGAAAATTAACGGCTAAGTTCATCTCAGTATCAACTAAAGAACTTAATTGTGGATGCAGATTTATTTTTTCTTTTGATACAATTCGTTTCAATGCACGAACTAAATTTTGTCCACACCAATAATTATATCGCTACAGAATTGGTGAGTTCGTAGAAAAGAAGCATAGCCAATTCAAAACAGCATCTGCTTGGAGAAGTCTTTTAAAGATTTCGCAGAATCCACTTGCAAATGTTTCTGGCAAAAATGAAATAGTAGCTATCTCCGCGAGTAAATGTAGTACTTATGTTACTACAAGATTTCCATTGAGTATTACATAATTCCCACTCAACGTCTCGTGGGCGAAGGATTAAGTTCAGTAGAACTACCGCTGTGAGGATACACTGCTAAATGTTGAGTCAAAATCTTAAACAATTCTAAAGTGAAAACGCTTACTCAAATAGAATCGATGCCTTTCCGAATTCAAGTAGGGTGAGCATAAGATGAAGTGAGTTTGAGACAAGGTAGGTTGACACAATCGCCATCTGGAATGAAATAATTAATAAAAATTACTTAAGGATGACATCATATGGGAAGTTCAAGGTTATTTCTTGTGGGAGGCAAAGCATTTGCACACAGTATTAGTTTTAAAAGTAGCTCATTCTCTTGTAGATGGTCCCTAAATAACGAGACAGAAATCTCGCACCCAGATAACAACATTCTGAGGCTTTCAACGAACTCACTATTTTGGAGAAAATTCTGGAATGGAATAGGTGCTGGACTAGCAGATCACTAACTAGGTAACGTATAAGGACTTACCATAGTGTAGACAGCGTTTCGAACACTAGAAGGCATTTTGTAACGTCTCAACGATGACAGTATTGAAGGACGAATCCCAGGCTGCAAATGTTTTTAAGATGTTTTGTGTGTTATATTTGTATGTTTAATGATTTTCAAGAGAAAATTAAGATAGGGGAAGGAGACTAAAGGAAAACTAGAAACTAGGAAGCTCGTGTCAACTAACACAAATTCGCCAAGCACTCACCAGAACTTGAAGACTCATTCTACGGTTCTTGCTATTGATGAGGTGCAATTTCCTTATTATGATGACGTTCAATGAGAGCAGAGTGACAAATGGAAAAAATGTTTGGAGAAACGCCATGCCATACAGATCAAATGCCATGTAGAGATTGTTTTCCTAAACCACGAATTAAGGTATCCAAGACGATGTTGATACGCTGCCACCTTTTCATGTCCTAACAAAATTTCTGTAACGGCTTTAGTACGTAAGTTACCTGCTTTCGAGATAACTTACCGACGAGAGAAATTGTTTCAAAAATGAGATGAGCTTTCGGTACATGTTTACTACAGTTCGACACAAAGCTGATGCCAGAGAATTACTGGATTTCAGAATTGCCATCACTGCCCGTATTAATAAACTTTCTCAATAAGAATAATGGGATTTTTGCCTTTGAGCAAAGTGAGAGAGTTTTCGCAAGGAATTGGCATTCATGTAGCCGATAGAAACTTTCGAATTTGCTCTGTGGGTGAACCCAAAGGTTCCTTTATACCACACCTTAAAACGAACTAACTCCTTACCCGTCTATTAACTTTTCGTTTGCTGCTTATTCTCCGACCTTCCCGGCTCTCCGAGATAAGCTGCTCTACTCGGAGGCAACGAGAACGGTAGAAGAGAACCCAACCGCTCCCCCGCCCCCCCCCCTCTCATCTCCTGTATCTTCGTGACTGCACGCGCAAGAGTATCTTTAGAGTGTGGAGATCTGTAGCAGGAATATATGCTGACGCGAGGCCTGCTGTCAGCCATTTTCTTGGAACTCATCCCAATCGCAAGGATGGTCTCAGAATTTGGGGAAAGCTCTTCGGTAAAACAGGTGAAAACATGAAAAAAAGCTGAAATTTCGTTTTAGTATACAATTGTTTTCTTACATTTAGTTTCACTCAATCATAAGCGAATTGGCAAGACCAGAGTTGTCACAATTCCGCATTTTTTGGCTTCAAAATTCATTTTTTTCGGAACCCTCGCGAAGAGAAGGGACAGTGCCGAGTGCACATACCTTTGCCCAAGGCAAAATGTCCACTGCGAGTGTCCGGAAGAAATCAGGGCAGTCTGGGAATCGTGAGACAGTCAACACTGCAGCTGCCGGAGCACGAATCGCTGCTGCTACCACCACGAGCATCAGGAGGGAGAGCGGACGAGCCGTTGTGCTAACTTGAGATCTGAAAATGTATAAGTTCAAAGTTTGAAAGTGTTGTGCAGCTTTGTCCATTAGAAAAGAACCTATAAGCTGCGCTATGATGATAGAATTATTCCCAATTGAAACTGGGAGATGAAATATTAAGAAAAAGTCATCAAATCAATCTATATAAATGAATTTGGTCTGTATTTGCAGAATCGAGAAAAAAAAACTCACTTCTTGTTCGCGATCCACGTATACCGTTCGAATGTAGCAAAAATCAGCATATACGGAATGAGGAACTGCACAATTTTTGCAGTTGAGAACGCCAAGATCACATGGTCGTGGTAGAATGTGAATAATCCCTGAATTATGAGAAATGATGACACATGAATGAAACATCATTGTTCACGTGATTTTTCGATACTCATTTTAACCCAAGTGTATTTTCTGAATGTATTTTCTTACTTCTGTCTGGTCACGGCGCACTGTGCGAACCGTCATTCTCACAAAGCAGTGGCGGAGGCAAAGAATGGAAAGGAATGAGGAGGCCGCCAAGTTTTTGAAATTACGTACTTCAAATAACAAATAGGAATATTGTGTTGGTTTGTTTTTATTATTTGTTTTTTATTATATTTTTAAGTAGCTTTTATCAATTATTTATTACCATAATTGGTATTTTTATTCATTTTATTGTCCATGTGGGTCCCCAATGCGATGGTGACCCCACTTTTTTCCCACGCCCCCTGTACCTCCTCCCCCGACCGCCCACTTTTTACGTCTGCCACTGTCAAAGATACTACGAAGTTGCTCTGGGGCATAGATAATATGAATAACTTGTAAATATTATTATTTGTATTAATATTTTGATTTATCGAGTCAAATTTGGATTAACATTTGAAGTATTCTGCCAGTTTACTGTTTCTTTATCGTGCTCGTGTACAGCAGGGTAAAGACATTCATGCTCACCTCATCAAATAACTCTCTACCATTAGGCAACGCTAAGGGCTCTGTGAGATCGTTAGGGATAAAATAAGATTAGAGAAGTACTATTGGACATTTTAAACTGGAGAAGTTTCGTAGCTTGGCACAAACGCGTATTTATGGATGCATAACTAACAGGTAACTTCAGATACATCATATTAACGTCCAAGACGAAAATAAAGATAAAACAGAAGCAAAGCAGAGCGTCCAGTAAAGCGAGAAATGCAGGAAACAGCGACGGCGGTCGTGACGGTGTCGTTTGGAAGAGGACAAAGAGCAGAATATTCGAAAACGACCCTGAAAAGAAAAACAAGTGACGACTCAACCTTTGGAAAAAAGTAGGAAGAAGTTGATAAATACCGAATACAGCCACTAGTCCTGCCAGAGAAATATAAACAAATCGAGTTGTGGTGACCGTTTCCGTGTAACCACATACACCGTCAGGTATAGACATGCTGAAAGAAGAGAGGCTATGGAAGGTGTTAAGTTATGTATGTGCGAGGCAATTTTTTTTTTGTAGAAACGACGGTACAGAACAATAAAATAGATGAGAAATCCACTATCATTTTCAACAACCTTTCGTACTTTTAAAACAAAAGGGAAAAAATTTCTACAAAACAATATGTGACATCGAAAGGGTGAGCCAGGGAAAAACAGATTACTAACACTTGCTGCTAAGAATCACCCGACCAATTTTTTTTACTATTAGGTTGGTCCGAAAGTCTTACACCTAATTTCATACTTTTTTCAAAGAATGTTATGTTTATTGTGAATAGATATCAATCAACAAAATAATTCCGCCTATGATCCAAGAGGTACGGCCAACGCTTCACTAGAGCATCAGCTCCAGAAGTCTTGAACTCTGGCAGCTGCAAGTCTAAGGAGCTTGAAATCTCACTTTTCGGTTAGGTCCTATGATCAGATTTCTTTTCTCGTAGCTGTAGATTCACGGCTCCGAACAAGTGTTATTCAGACGGGGATAATTCAGGAGAATAAGCAGGGTGTGTAGAATTTCTCAAACTATAGTAGTTCGGCAATTTTTTAGCGGGTGGCTTTGCCACGTGAGGGCGGGCGTTGTCATAAATGAAGAACATTTTCAATTTTTTCCCGCTCCAGGCGAGTTGCGTCTGCCATCCTCTGTAGTTAAAAAGAGTAGATAGACAGTCATGGTGGCTCAGGTTTCAGCAGTTCTCGATACAGAATCAGATAATTGCCTCGAAATTCCACCAATAACACAGAAAAATCTTCTTTCGTGCCCTTCTCCTTTCGGCTGTATTGGAGATGGTTCGCCGCGCGAGTCAACTTTTCTCTCGTGTATGGTCAGCATCTAGCACCTAGCTCTCTTCCTCAGTAATGAGCTGGCGGAAAAAGTTCCTCTTGTGTTGAAGCAGCAGCAAAGACTGGCACACACTCAGTCTTGCAAGGTACTCAGTTAGTGCGGGCCCAACCCGTCATCAGTTTTCTGTAAGCCAACGCTTTGAGATGTCTGGGGATTAATGTACGGCCGCAGCTAGGTGTGTCCTACACTTCATATGTAGTGACATTTTGATTCAAAGTCTATGGAATTCTAGATCCTGAAAAATATCTCGGCGCAAAACTTTTGGACCAACCTAATAGAAAGAAGCCAACAATAGATACCACTCAAGGCCTGTACAACAACTGTCATCTCTCTCCAACAGTTTTTATAGCAGGAATTCATGAAATGATGACACCAATGACACCCTTTTGGCCAAACCCCCTTAATTTTTTAAAACACAAGATGATTGCATCGCGAAAAGTCTTCACGTCACTTGCTTGCTGGTTGTTTCCTTATACGACTGAAACGAAAGCGACATTAAGGATGAGAAGAATCTGGGGGTATTGTGTCCGGAATCTCGCTGGGATTACCGATGGTAAAAGCGTTAACGTACTCAAATTTGCCCTTTATTTGGTATCCAACAACATGTTTGTCCATACGTGACGTTGCCCATACCCAGCCACCATAACCATGGGTATGAGATTACCCATCATTCAATGACGCAGTCGGGCTCGAGGCCCCTATTCATTTGACCAATTGATCCATGTAGAGTTCGAAGAAGAAATGCTCGCGACAGGATCTCCAGATCAAAATTAGATTTTTTTAACACACAATAATCCCTGTTTTCCGGAGAGTAGTCTAAAGAATGTGAAAGGAACCTATTGTAAACAAACATTATTCAGTAAAACTGTAGGAATTCAAGGATGAATTTTAGATAAGTGATCTCAGCCTTTGACAAGAATGCTCACAATTTTAGATTGAAATGCATAGGAGTGAAGTCGGGCATTTCAAAAGCTCCAAATATAAGGTGCATGTCGGAATTCATGCCGTAAATACATGTACTTACAATAGTATTCGATGATTGTTGCTGAGAGTAGCCGTAAACTGCAGAGAACTTCTTTGAAACTGAAGTCAATTAGGTACATATACAGTATTCAGAATAGCAGATGAATCAAGGCGCGAAGTTAAAACACATACACAAAAAAACGCAGAAGCAGATGTTAAGCAAATAAATCGTAGATTAATGCTTAATCCTCTGCAACAAAAGGCGTTGAAGCGCAAGGCACGGCTCAAAAAACGCTTTGCTTTGGACACTGTGGAACCTCTGCCGAGTAATCAAAATATCGTCAAAGATAAAGATAGAAAAATAACAAGAGCAATTCGTTGTTTACCCTAGTAATCCTCATCCTGGTTTTGTTTGCAATCACCGTTGTATTCACGGCAATTACGCGAACAATACGCTAGGATTCCTATTCGAGGTGTACAGACCAGAAGTAACGAGGAAGGAAAACGCGAGCCCAAATAAGGTTGCACAAAGCAAAACAAAAACATTGTAGGCGTGCATGGATTTTTCTTAACAGGGAAGGATGCGTTCACAGTTTATTTGTTCACAGTTTATTTACTAGCATTAAGCACGAAAATTACTGATTTGCTGAGTTCTTCTGACGCACAAAGCGCCACTTCCTCTACGTCTTCAACATTAGGTTCTTAAGTTTTCGCTCGAAAGCAGAGGCTGTGTTGCCAAAGGAACAGAGATGCACTAACTACATACTAGGGAGAGCACTCTTTCCTGCTAATTCTGCTAATTAATTTTCTCAGTTAGCCACTTTGTCAAAAATGCTCTCGTAAAGTTTGTTTTTCTTCTGAGTATATGCACTTCTTATCGAAATGTGAGAAACTTATCTGATTCTGGTTTTATTTGGGTATGCGTTGACTAAACAGACAAAAGAAAATTACGATAATAGAGATGTTAATAATCCCCCTTCATCTGAGCATCGCAGAGGCATTGCTTGGGTCTGTGCCCTGCACAGTGACTTGCTGACGGCATACGACCTTCCAAATTAGTGCTTCTCCCTCCAAGACTCCTCTGGCACCATTTCATCGACTCCAGAGGGGTGAAAGGCTTGGTTGGCTCGTGGCGAGATCGAATCATCGGCCGTGCGAACGAAAAGCGGGGAAGTTATTATTAGTTAATTATTCTCCTTGAAGAAGTGCCGGTTTTTTCTCTGGATGGTTCACTAGTCATAACTGTTTCTGGAAAGAATACCAGAAAAAACCTTTCAAAATTTTACTATTAATTTTCACCATCAAAGTGTAAAGCCCTCTCCCTCGAAAGTAAATGGTTGCATTGCTGCAGACGACGTTTTCGACCCCGCTAAATGTTAATGAACTTGTTCTGTCAACCTATTAAAAAATGATAAATTCGAGCAATAAATGCGAGAAGGGGTATTCCACAAGCTTCTGCAGAAGAAAGACCTGAAAAGAGACACGAGCCGATGTGGAAAATTCGGACTCATGCGATGAGAAATCCGTTTTAAAACTGTCAGAAATAAAGAAATCGCTAAGTGAGAAATGTCTCTCTTGAATGGCCTATGAATACATGTTTATACTAAAATTCCGCTACATGCATTAATTATATACTATGCAAGTGGTCTAACAAGGGAAGATCACTCGGATGTCATGACCGTTGCCAATGAGGCATAACGCTCATTAAAGTGTACATCCTATTCGTGCTCATACCTCTTTTTCTGAATAGGGAGAACATTTTGGGAGCTGAGTACGAACTCCATATCCATTTTGTACCATGATGGAATATTCAACGAAGGTGTGGTAGGTGAGAAGGAGCAATCATAGTACTGCAATGAAGAACGTTCATAACTTCTTTTCTTACGGAACAAAAGTAAGTTCGGATGGATATCAGCGTCTCCTGCCATACGTCAGAAGATAAGTTTCCATTTTGGGATGCTATAGTATTCTATCCTAGTTGAAAAAAGAAACTTTTCCATCGATCGCCGCTATACCAAGCATTGTACGTATGAGATCAGTCCAATTGAACCAAGACCGAAAGGGAACATCTATGGATCTAGCGGTGAGGTTAACTAGTTATGCAAAAAAAATTGAGATAAATTCTAATCGTCAGCATGACCCACTGATCGCTTGATAAGATATAACGTTCTGGCCATAAATGTAAGTAAAACAGCATTTGACTTGAATTTCAAAAATTTTTTTTAGCGAAATCTGCTGCCAAGTCCGAAACACCGGAAGAATACGCAGGTTTCAGAGGACGAGTATTCATGTTCCAAGAGATGAAGCGCATCATTTTCCCATAATGCTCTGTCATTATTTCCACATTTCTGTAAACAACGGTTTTTAAAAGATTAACGACGCAAAAACATTAGCCAGGTAAGGATACTTATATATTAATTCGGTCCGAAAGCCTCGAGCCAGCATTCGTTTTTCAATCCAGAATTTCTTGGTCTTTAATTGAAATCCTTTGGAAATAGAATGTGGTAGAATGTTGTAGTACTCCTCGACTATAAGAATTGGCAGATTACTTACTAACTTAGAATTGAACATTCACGTATTCAAGAAGGAAAATGATTTTTCCCGAGACTATACTGCTTACCACCTTGTTGATATAAAAGTTTAAGTATTCTATACATTCAAAAAATATTCAACCAAGAGTTTTGTAATAAGATACGCGGGCTAACTATACTATTCACATGTTTAGTCTCCTTTCAACGGTGCGAAAACACTTATGCTCGCAAAATCCTGAGGAACATTCTTGGGGAATGCATTAGAACATCTGAAAATAAGTTGGGAAAAATTCATGCGAACTCGTGAAACATTTAACCAGAGCGTGGTAAGTGAAGAGGGAGTATAGTTAGTTATTTTCTGAAAGTTCATCAGTCCTGTGGTGGGAAGTCTTGGTAGAATTTTAGCTCCTATGTTAATCTATCCTTATTTCATAAATATACATATTTTTGTAGATCTCGTAACAAACTTGTTCCACAGTGGCGTTTAGAAGTAAACCAGAGGCCAGCGCCAACACGAATTGAGCTGTCAGTGAAGTAACAGATCTCGATGACGGAAGGATGAGCAATGGGAAGGGTGATGCGATTATTTAGTAGTACGGCCAACGCTGGTGTCAACACTCCTTCGTCAATTTGGGAGATTTCCACGACAATGCAATTGGCAAAATCAGTTTGTCTGCACAGGAACTGAGTAGCCCAGCATTATAGTGCAATGAAGTCCTCCAGTTGTGTTGTCAACAGCCCTCAAAGCTGGAATTAGAGAAGCTGAGGGGAGAAAGGTAAAGTGTTGAAAGTGTCATATGGCTCTCAATTTACTCCCCCAACCACTGGGTCGTGCCAGTGACAGCTTGCAGCCTTGCCGGCGACGAAAATACCTAACAACATAGAGAAAACATGGTTGTGAATTAACCATCGATGCATGGGTTGCTAAAAAATAGAGAACCTCAGTGGGCAACGTCACTCGGTGCCTTCCTTCACTTTCATCCTTCCCGGAACCGCTTCCAGTACATAGACACATACGTAGATAACAAATTAAGAGCCATCACGGAAACGGTCCATTAGTGCATTACGGCGAGGTTTGGACTGAACGCATGAGCTACCGTAAGAAGAGGAAGCATAACAGCTCATCCATAAGATTTTGAGGAAATTCAAGACTAACACGGCTACCTGTTCAATTAGCAAAGTCCGTCCGAATACACTGCTTTTGAAGGCAGCACTCACGGAAATTTTTGGGTTGAAGATTTCGCGGTATATC